>LIEC01012230.1:96966-118813 GCA_001925005.1 Drosera capensis | reverse complement strand
GATCCACTTGATAAACATGGTTGTTCGGAATCCGATGGCATTGATAGAGCAAGTATGGGTACAAGCGTTAATGGCATGAGACAACCACAGTAGCCCGCCCGCCATTGATTTTCTTGACGTCTCCAAGCAGGACATCTGTCTTCAACCCCTTCGCGTTCTCGATGACCTTAGCTTCCACAGCTTTGGTGCCAAGTGAAGCTACAGCAAAGTCAATCATATCCTCAGCCGAAGTAACACAGGTTTGGACCTCGCCTGCAATCGGTGCCTGCTGGCACATGTGCATTGAATGTTTCAGAATAGTATCAAGGGTTGAATCCTCAGTGGCATGAAAGATCTTTCTAATCTCGGGTAACTTGGACGATGAGAAAGGCAACTTAGATGCAACCGTTCGTGGCAAGAAGGATCTTTTAGGTAGTTTATCAATGTAGTCTGGCATCGGCACCACATTTCCAGCCTTGATATCCTTCTCCCTGAAGAATAACCCTGGCTCAACCTTTACTTCGGCATGTTTCTCGCAGGCTAATGAGTTGTCGTTCTTGCTACTCTGCAATGAGAGTTTCTCAGTACTGATCAATTCATCAAGAAGTTCTGCCTGAGATGAAGAGGAGCCTGTAGAGCAGAGCAAGTTCGCTGATTCACAGAACGAATCTATATGGCTCGATAGTGCATTTTGATTCGCGAGCTGCGCGAAAGTTATGGACTCAGCTGTGGTCAAGTGGGAGGCTCTTGACAGGAGAAACTCTGGTAGTGCCCCTTTATAGACATGAGTATTCCAATAATTGACCAAATATGAATCAGGAGATCTGATAGCCCATGATGAAAAAACCTGTAGTCATCACAAAAAAATAAAAAGGTCTCAGAGTCTAGCTTTGAAAATATGTATCGCATTACAGAGCAGAAAAACAAATTTCTGGCCATGCTTATCCTATACGAATCCATAGAATCCTTGAATACTCAAATTGCACTCATCTCGAAGAAAATTAAGTTTCAACCATCACGGAAAGGAGAGTGTACATTGGAAGTGGTATCCGTGGGGTGAATTCTATCACACAGCTTAGGTTCAGAACGTAAATTGGTTTATGCTTCTGTCTTTCTTTGATAGCTTCCAAATACAAATCGCATGAATCACACCCGATTCCTGATAGCTTCCAAACTCAATAAATATAAGGAACAGAAATTGATCAAGACATAAGCTTCTTACCCAAAAAAATATCAATACAAGTAGTGGTGGTGGTGAATACGGAGGCCAAAGCAATATTTATCATGGACTGTGATACGCAACCTAACATAAAAATGGAGATCATAGCAGGATATCTAAAAGCACGTGCGCAAAAAAAGCCTTTAATGATGGGCAATAATTTAGGTCCAAATGGCATGCTACTGTCAAAAGCACAAAAATTATCACTTGCATCTGTTCGTTAAAAAGGTAGGAACCCAATGGGATAAATTCAAACAATAATGACTGGAGCACAATATGATCCCAAAAAAATCTACTCCATAACAAAGCCAGCATGCTATTTAGACATAAAATGGAACTGTGATGTTGGGATCTTGAATCTGTCAAGATGAAGCAACTAGTAGATCAGACTCAAATAACTGAAAAATTGAAATCTTTACAGTGTCCTTGGACACTGATTTTACTTCGTGCCGGACTAATATTATTAACCATATCAATAAGAAATAATAACCTCGACTGAGTACCTATTGTTGGATCCCATTCGAATATCAGTATTGTCTCTCGGGCATCATTGGATATAAGCCATCTTGGGATTTGAGTTAGATCGCCCATCAATGTTTCCAATACGATTATAGGCATCCAGTGTCAGTCGTAAACTTGCAGTTTCCTGTAAAACAGAAAGGGAAAGAGCACCATCAGCAACTATTCTTTTGATATTTGTTAGCGATGAGATATCTTTCAACTGTTTTGGTTGCCATGAACTCAACAATAAGGGAAATGATGTTCTCACAACCAAAAGCATTCTTTCATTATTATACAGGAATCTGCTATTGAATAGAAAAACTCATTTGTCACTACCATCATCTAATTTCTTTATTTTTATTTTTTTTACAATACTTCTTTGGAACAATAGAATCTGTTTTGGAGATGGCATCTCACTCGTGAAAAATTATTCACACACCAAAAAACCACTTGGGCTATCGCCAGATGACTAGAAGAGCGACAAACAGATGCTGTTGCATGTTAATGACCATTGCTGCCCAAAATTTAACAGCAAAAAATAGTAGAGAAACCTGAGTAGAAATAACTGAAGCCTAACGGAATTTAACTAGCTAGTATTAACTTGATTAGGTCCCGTGAATCATGGAAAAGTGGTCGTCTCCTTTTCTAACCTGGGAGAAAAGATGAAGACTATAGACAGACAACACATGACATTGTAAATTTGCAATAGGTGAAAAGATATACTCCAATACTGTAAAATTTCAGATCCATTTATTGTTCGTACATACTAAGCTGCTCAACTAGATACACATTGTTCACCTCTATATAGAGCCCTTCAGCCGTTCTTGATGCTGCCTTCAATAAAGCATCTGGCAACCTTGTCTGTAGTGATTCACATGTGCTTCAAACATGTTATGTGCACTACTATAAGATAATGTACTATTATCTTTTTTTAACATTCTTTTTCAAGTTGGAACATAAACATCAAACATGTCCATCTTACTAGATATAATATCAATATGAGCTTTTCGGAGTGGCTTGATTTGGATGTCGACGAGCTGAAAATACGTTCGAACGTGAATCAAATGAATGCAAGGGGAACAAGATGATGTCCCTATGACAAAGTTTCTAACCAGGTGACAATCTACCTCAATCTGTTTAGTCGGTTTATGAAAAATTTGATTCTTGACGATGTGCATTGCTCCTTGATTGTCACATTGTAATCTCATCTAACTATCTTGGTGAACACCGAACTCGTCGAATAGACGTTTTGTCTAAACTAGCTCACAAGAAGTGTTTGTCATTGCTCGATATTCTGACTCCGCACTAGATCGAGACATAATAGTCTACTTTTTACTCTTTCAAAAAACGAAGTTACCACCAAAGAAGACACAATATCCAGTGGTGGATCTTCGACTAGTAGGACAGTCTGCCAAATCGATATCAGTAAAGACTGCTATCATATTATGTCCCTGATCAGAATATATTACTCTCTTTTCGGAAGATCTTTTGAGGTATTTAACGATCCGTACCGCTGCATCCCGATTGATCGTGCGAGGGGCAAATATGAACTAACTCACCACACTCACTGGATAGGCTATATCAGGTCGAGTAACTGTCAGATAATTCAGCTTCCCAACCCGTCTATGATATCTTCAGGATCATGTAGAGGTTCTCCATCCTCTGACATCCAAACAACCCGCATTCTGAAAGCATATCAAGGACATACTTTCTCTGACAGATAAGGATCTGACCAGGAGATCATAGTACCTCAATACCAATGAAATACTTGAGCTTGTCCAGATCAATAATCTGAAATTGCTCGCTCAAGAATTTTTTTAGTGCAGAGATCCCCTCGACATCATTGTCGGTAATGATCAAATTATCCACATATGCAACTAGAATGATCAAATTATCCACATATGCAACTAGAATGATGGTCTTCTTGTGTAAATGTCTGTAGAAAACTAAATGGTTACTAACACTCCTAGTCATGCCAAACTAACTGAATGCTTGAGATAGACGCCCAAACCATGCTCGGGGAGATTGGTTGAGACCATAAAAAGATATCTTTAGATGATAAACTTCTGAGACCTCCGCCTGAACAACAAATCCAGGTGACTAAGTCATATATACATCCTTCTCAAGAATATCATTGAAAAATACATTTTTGACATCAAGTGACCACCGGCGTATGACAACAAGAGCAATAAAGATGCAGACAGACACCATTTTGACAACAGGAAAGAAGGTCTCTTTGTAGTCCACACCATAGGAGAATAGCCTTTGATAACCAGTCAAGTTTTGAGTCGGTTGAGCGATCCATCAGGACGAACCTTCACAGTGAATACCCATTTACAACCGACAGCCCATTTGCCAGAAAGGAGAGGACAGAGATCTCATGTTGCATTTTTTTCACAGAGCTGACATTTCCTTCTGCATAGCACTAAACCACCTCGAATGTTATAGGGCCTCAGACACATTCTTAGAAACAAAATAACTGTCAAGACGGATGATGAAGACATTTTGGCCAACAGATAAGGCAGAGTAATGACAGAATTAATGGACTGAATACCTAATACTGGGACAATGGCGTTGACCTTTTTGGATACCAATGGAAAGGTCAAGATCAACGGGTAGTGCAGGGTCAGGATTTGGTAGAAATACAACGGGTTGTTCAACTTCAGAAATTTGTGGGGGAGTAGATACAAGAGACACACAAAATTCATGATACTGCACAATCTGAACAGAGTTAGTATCAGAATGGAGATTATTATCCCTTCAGTGTACATCTGAGTGAAGATTCTTTTTTATAGTAAGAATACATCTATACCGAATCAAGAGCTATAAATCATGTAGCGATGTCGTTCTTCGACCTATTAGATTTTCACTAACACCGAGCTTAGCTTTCTAAAACTAAAAGAAAAGATGCAATAAACATCGAGCATACCTTTTTGTAACGAACACAAAATGTTCACTTTCAAGTAACATAGCTTGCGAAACTAATGTTACTGTCTACTAGAAAAGATGCATAATATAGAAGAACAGAAAGATAACCTTCACTCATCCAATTTCCCCTTCATGAACTCATTATCCCTTGACCTTCCTCTTGTCCTTTATTCTTTCCTCTTTCTTATGTGTGGCAGCTGGATAATGTAATATGATTCAAACACGTCTCTAGTTATTTTAACATGTAAAATTTCAGAGACGTGTTTGAATCATATTACATTATCCATAGCCCACAAGGAACTGAACCCACTCAGCTCAGCTGTGTGGCCGAAACAGCAGCCATAAATCACCACAGTGCTCCTTTCATCCCCAAAACACCAATGGATTCGCTGAGGCTGCAAACAGGAATCACAGAGGAGACCAAGGAAGCTCTGCTACCAAGTAGAGAGCTCTACTCTGAGCTCGGGTTAGGCCGATCCGATGGCGGAAACGAAGAACTCAAACAAAGCTGCTTTCAAACAAAGCTAATCGAGGTGGATGATCTGGGTAGCTACGAACCAGATCGCGCTTCGCTCGAAGAGTGAACAAATTGCCGCCGAAGAGCTGCTGGATCAGAACCCGTAGATCGAGATCAGATCTAGAAACGCCGTCGAAGAACTAGGTCTCGAAAGGATTCGACCCTAAGAATCCGAAGAACTCAATTTCCCAGAGATGCCGATGGTCGATGGAAACAGATCCGACTCGGAGACGCCGATCGCTCCGAAGGCTGGAGCGGCGGAAACTGGCAGGAGCAGCGGTGGCTGTGGCAGATGCTGGACTTGGACGAACTGCTCGAGCTGCTCACGTGGCGACTGCTGGCGGATTTGAAAGAGAGCTTGAGCGGCGTCGGCTCGAACAGCGGCAACAGAATGGAGCAGCGGAAGTGGTGGTCTCGGCGGCGGATCTGACGAGGGCGGCGGCAGCAACTAGGGTTTCAGATACCATATAAAATTTCAGATCCATTTATTGTTCGTACATACCTCAACTAGATACACATTGTTCTCCTCTTATAGAGCCCTTCAGTCGCTTCAATAAAGCATCTGGTAATGATTCATATGTGCTTCGAACATGTTATGTGCATTACTGTAAGATAATGTACTATTTCCCTTTTTTTAACAAATACAATGGGGAAAATGGCGTCCGCTCATTAGGATATTTTCTTAGAATCATACTACATCACATAATCGAATACGCCAGAACAACACGGTGCACGGTGCTCATAATGTATATAAAATTAATATTTTTTCTGTTTTAATTTAATTAAAAAAATTTAAATTAAGATGAATATTTATGCAATTTTTATAAAATTTGATTTGAAAAAAAAAATACACGATGGTGACGATTGTTTGAGGAAAAAATAATGAGATGTATATTATGCACTTCATGAGTTTGTATATAGAAAGGAAAAGAAAGAAAAATGACACACTCTCTTTCAAGTCTCTCCATTTTCTGAGAAGAAAATTTGGAAGGAAAAATTGGCTTTTTTTTTTCTCTCCGTTTCCTCTCTTTTTCTCTCCGAGAGAAATCACAAGCAAGATTAGGAAGGAAAAATGATATTCTTTTCTTTCTTTCTTTTTATTTCCTCCCTAACAAAACTCACAAGCAAGATGATACGATAGTAAAATATGATTAATTTGATATTTTTTAGATTAAATATTTTTCAAAATTAAAAAATGTTGCAAGTGAAGCGAGACTATCAAATAAGAAAAAATATGCATGTAGAGATAAGGCTATTAAAATGAAGGCGAATTGTTATTGAAATCGATAAATTAAGTGGTTCGGTTTTGATTTACGAAATGAAACCATGATTTGAAACCAAACCGATGATAAACCTATTAATCGAATTATTTATGATTGATTAGCGAACCGTTTAAAATTAATTATTATAATTATAGTATATAAGATTATTAAACTTAAATATCAAACATATTATATTATTTTAAACCTAATATAACCTAATATCCTTAGTATTATGAATATTATCTTTATTGTTTTTTGCGAGAAATAGAAATAAAAGTCTTCCATCATATTTTTTTATTTTTTTATTTGGTTAGTGAAAATATCATTTGTTCATATCGTGGTAATCAAATGAGCTCATCTCAATACCCTGTTGAATCCCCTCGATGACAATGTAATAAAATTCAACTAATTCTATCAAAAATCTGAACTGATGGTAGAAAATCCACAAGTTATACTCATCCGCAAAAATTCCACTCTCATCAATCATAGTCATCATCGACTGAGATTATATCAATTGTTGCTGACGATTTTGCACCTTTTTTGGGGAGATCTGTATAGACATACGACGGGACGATGGACTTATGAGATTATCAATTGTTATTATGGCATTACCCAGTGATTATTCTCAAAGATTATGAGATTATTTGGACTTCTCCAAACCTTGTGTTCTGTTCTTTTTTCAAACCTAGTGTAACAGATCCATAAGTTATGTTCATGAATCATTGGACCTACCTGTAAAACTTAAAACAACACAAACAGCAATCCATCTGACCAGGGAAAAAAAACACGGAGATATGTAAATCAGTTATAGAATCTAAGACGAGATGCATACTGAACTTTTCCCCAGGAGAAACAAACTCAAATGAAATGTTCATGGGTATGAAGCTCAATTGAGAAGTGTATTGATTCATCATATCCAACAAACAACTAGCAACACCAGACAATCTACAGATTCCCAGTTTATCCTCGCAACCACGGACCTTGCACTATCCAATCATTTCGCCCAAACGGAATCCTAGCGTTAGCTATTTGCTCGATGAAGAGGATATGTACAGCCAAACACCACCTATTCAGGGCGCTCGCAGAATGAAAGCTAAGTTTACATTATTCAGTCGAGTGTTCCCAAAATTAGTAGTCTTGATGACTTCCATGGGATCATCAACTTTTGCCTTTAGTATCATCATCATCAGAGATGACCAGTTGGATCTGCTTGGGTTTGAGATCGTCGACATCCTTTCCAAAGTCATCAACGTTCTTCTCCAAATCCCATTGGTCCTTCTCTTCCATGATTTCCTTTCTGTTGTATATGCAGTAAAGCACGAGCTGAACGATTCCCAATGGGCAACCAACCAGGTTAGGTGCCTGCAACCACAACAAACACCAAGCCTCTTCAATCTCTACACAATCCACGGAATAATCACAGAGTCACGACAAGCCATCAGACTAATTGTTTGCAATTTAGGTTAAGCGTTAACCTATCGTCTTGGTGACCTAAATTTAAATTATGGTAAGCACAGCAAGCTTTTGGGGCTTGAACCACCCTGCCGGATCCTTTCCTGCTGAAGTTTATAGCTAAGAACAAGAATATAGTGATAGGTGAATAAAAAAGGGTACAACACTATTTGTGTTGGATTTAAGCGTTCTAGAATAAGTACGGCACTACCTAATTTTATGTCAACATTCCACGGTTACTAAGTTCACACCATAATATTTGACAGGTAAGCTAGTAAACTGGTTGTCATTCTAGAAAAATTACGGCACCACCTAAGCTAGTATATTATCAGGAAGGACAAAGGATTTCATTAATCATAACAAAGGAATACTAACCGTGAGAAAAAGGTCGTGCATTAGTAGTCCATAGGCCATCCAGAGTGAACTCGCCAGAAACGAGAAGAGTGATAGGTAAAACGGCATGTATTCCACGCTTTTGGTTTGAATTACTTTCTTCTGCAACAATATATTAAAGTAGCATATGTGAATACGAGCAACTGTGAGTTTCCACATCTTTTTTTTTTTTTTTTCATACAGAATATCAAGAACGTACTAAGCATGGATAGCAAATCAAGCTAATTAAATGCATCTTACCATGACGACCAGTGGAGAAGCATACATTGAGGACGAAGCTACCAGCCCGAAACATCCGATAAACACCCTTCGGCTATGGTGATCATGGAACACAAAAGCTGAGGTCGTCGCAGCAATGCAGAAAACTCCAATCACTGATATGAACCCAGCAAACACTCTTATCTGCGACAGGTTGTAAAACCCACAAGCATGTCAGGATTCTAGGCAAACAATTAGACGTGTTGAATCATAAGTTCTTTCCACCATGCATGCATTGTTAGCTTATAGTGCACTTTAACCTTTACTTGCAAATATATGGAAGATAAGTGCAGATAATTTAAAACATAGCACATGGCATCTGCTTCGTACTATAGCCATTCAAGTGTCAGTTATAGTGATGCGTCATTCATTTTTCATTTTCATCTGCCACCTTTAACGTTGCATAAGTAATTACTTTTTACTCAACGTGCGTGAGCATAAACGAAAGAACTACGGAGGACACTTACCTTCATTTTAGGTGGGCAAAACCAGAAATAGATGCTTATGAAGCACAGCTCGAGCACAACGCCTGTGCCATCTATGGTGATGATAGGGAAGTTCTGCCACCCGTGGCTGACAACAGGCGAGCCATACCAAGAATAAAAGAGAGAGTTCAGCAAGGCAATTATGTATGGAACACAAGAGAACTCCTCGGTGCCTTTCTTCCTTATCACCCTCGCAAATGTTAATCTACATGGAAAGACAAGCAACAGATGCATGAGTAAGTTGTTTTGCAAGGCCTACGATCTTTACAACGTGATTTTCACTTTGAAAAGTAAAACTGCATAAATCTTACACAGAAGTATCATGTAAACAATGAAGGAAAAGAGGATTATGGAATCTCACATGGGTGACGAGTAAAGGAATATTGAGGCTGCATTGCCTGCAAAAGCAAATACACAAACCATCAAAACCATGACTAAGAAGAATACAGACAAAACAAATGTACATCTGCATTTGCTCGAGTGATCGACCTCTTTGAGCGTACGACACTGGAATCTATACACTTTTCATGAGCGACTAGAGTTTAACAAAGAGTAGGAAAAGTACCCATTATTCCAACAGCGATATGCAAGTTATGCTCCAACATTGCCATTATAAATATTTACGTAGTACGTAGTAAGAAGGAAAATGTCTCTAGATATGATTAAGTGCGTAAAGAGCTCATTGCTGATGATTTACACCTGGTTCTGCGGCCCTTAAATAGCTCAAGCTGAAGCTATCACGGCATATAGGGGAAAACAGTCTAGCATTTAGCAGAAACAGGTGTGAGCTATGTTCTAGCTGCCGGTCCAGATAATCGGGTTAGTTCTTACGACTAAAAGCTTCATGACAATTTTGTAATCAAACAAAAAACTGAAAAAGAAATGATGGTCATTTAACTTTTGCATGGTGAAGCACGAATTTGAGGGAAACAAATATGTTGAAATCTGGTAATGCCTTAATGGTCTAACAGCTACAGTAACTAAAATCGACGAATTAATCTCAGCTGCATTGCACCACTCAGACCAGGTCCACAAAACCAATTCAATTCAAGGTAGATAAAACATTATAGAGTGGATGATGAATTGATTAATAATTTCATAAATCAAGTCTGCATCACTTATCAAAAAAAAAAAAAAAAAAATCAAGTCTGTATCATAAAATTTAAAATTAACAAGGGAAAAACCACAACTATCCCAATCAAAACTGAGACTATAATGCCAAGGAACAGTCGAGTATCTCTAGAAGAATCTCACTAGAATTTAAATTGTTTATGGTAGCTTACAACTACCTGAACAAAATAAGCGGACTATCGGTACATTTTCTTCAGGAGTATCAAACATTGAAGAGTTAAATATAGCCCTGGCACTGTCATTCATGGGAATACCTGAGTGTTGAATCTAAGTTATCTAACTCTGTATTTAGATGAGTTTTGCATAACTGTACAGTTCATGCCGCATATTGGCCACGGACGACACTGTAAAATCTACTGATGACTAGACGACAAAATATACCAAAGGAAAATCAATGTAACAAAGCCAATCTAAGATAGTCTGAAAGAATTTGCACCTTAACATTTCAATTACAATTATTATTATGGAGTATATATTTTGGGGAAAACCTAAAATTTTGTTCGATGGCGACCGGGCCTAATTATATAACTACATTCGACAACTTTCTTCAGATCAAGTCCCAAGTAAATGAAAAAAAGATCTACAGCAACTCAGGAGATCAACTCAGTTTTAAATTAATGCTGAAAAATATAAATCCCATATATGAATACCACCAATGAACGAAAATTAGCTTTTCCAATCTAAGGCAAAAGGAGTTCTGTGCACAAGATTACAAGCAAGAACCACACGTAGAAAGAGACGAGAATCTTCGACTGAAAAATAAAGATCATACTCTAGAAGAAGAAAAGGTGATTAGAGCAAATCCTAAAAAGATTTGAGCTCCAAGCCTCAAAGAAACATGATCTAATTCAGCCCTTGCCATCCACTTAAGAATAATGTCCAATCTTTCCACAGAAGATACACTGATAAACCATGCAGTATAGGGTTTTCCATTTAAGACCAACAGGTGTACTTATAGGCTACTATGGTCTTGCTCTTCATGTGTTTAATTCGGTATATGCCCATCTATCTCAGAATGCTCCATTACAATTTGTTCCTTGTGTTCTGAAAATATCACAACGAAAATTCTGCCTCCCACACCTCGCTTAAGCGACAGCCTTTAAGACCAGTTCTATTTTTATCTACTTCTTGATTCTCATTTCCATAACCATGCATGCAGGCCATGCTACCTGGCCAGCTCGTGCTCCTAACCAAGGTTTCTGTAAAATATCTCATTGGCCAGAAACTAATATAGACATCTATATCACAAATGCCCTTTATATAGTGTCTAACTTCCAAAGACCATTTTATAAAAACACCATTTTTATGCTTGCGTCCAAAACTAATTCTAGAATGGACCACAGCCTAAAAGAACAGAGAGATGACAACCTATGATGAATGGAAGGTGCACGCAATGAAACAAAACGGTATTATGGAAGTTACAAATCATAGTAAAGTAGATAAATGATCAAAGCAACTATCTGGACTACTGGGCCAAGTAGTTTTCTAATCCTCTTCCCCTTCTCCATTTCTTAACATGGGTGGTGTGGGCACAGCTACAGGGTAATATATGAGTTTATATCGTAACAACCAAACATATATTATAGTTCTGTAATATGATTGTTAGACATGAGCCACCATTTTTCTGACTTTTTTTTTTCTGTACATGCATAGGCTACTAATCTTTCAAAACTGAGCATCTAAAGAATTTAACATCAACTACGTCTAGAGAATTTAATATCATTTTCAACAGGTAGATTACAATGACAACTTATCAGTACAATGAAGTTGGCCAAGGATTCAATAGAAAATCTGACAGATTGTTTTGTACTGTTCAAAGCCCTTAGCCCAAGGTGTGGGCAAATCCACCACGAAGGGGAATTACAAGCCACAGAGATTGCCTTGTTTTAGAACTAAAATACTAAATACAGATGCAAAGTACATGAGAAAGATGCCATTGCTATTTGCTAGTACTTGAGAGAAGGTGCTAATCTAGGCCTAGATATCAGAAAAGCATGGCAGTGCAATGTACGAACTTACTTTTACTTCTACACCACAGGATATCGCCACAGTGCCACGTTTAGCCTCAAATCAGATCTCCTTGGACCTCAAATTACCTAGCCAATGGAGAAGCATAATACAGACAAAACAGACATCCCGTTGTTAAAAGTAGTGTATAAAGCAAGAAAAACAATACATACCTATATTTAAGGGAAGTTTGTTCTTCCTGTCTTGCCTTTCCTGCTTTATTATCTTGGCCAGTCTGGTCTTAATAGCCAATGTTTATCATATGCATGAAGCCATCTTCCACATGATCAAAAGAAGCAAACACGCACTACTAAGCTTCCTAATATGTGTCACTCAATCATCTCATGTGAATTACTTTATATTGCACCCAATCTTGCCTAACACATCAAAAAGTACTTTATATTGAGAATTACCTGAAAACTAATAATCTTTAATAGTTTATCGAAGTGTCAATTTTGTCCTGTAGAATCAGGGATAGTGTACAAAATATAGTCACTTGGCGTCTACCCTCTGATTAGCTAAAAATTCCTAGCAAAAGTAACTCATATGCAAGAAATGGATATCTTGCCGTAATCTAAATAACTCATATACCACATTGGTGAAAAATCAAGCATTTGCATAATAACCCACATTGGTGGAAAATCAATGATATTGTCCAGTTTACCATCATTCACATATCAGTTACATCGAAAAACATGCTCTCACGTTTTCGCAAATTGGTCGATTTCTTGTTCTACCTGATGCCGAACCATGTCTACGAAATTGGGCTTCTTTCTATTGACAGTGAAACTACAATTGGTAAAATAACCCGCATGAGCAGCCTTACAGACAGCATTTCATTGCTAATGCAATGCACCTCTTGTTCACTAGCAACAATTAAACATCCTTTCCTATTATTTCATAAGCCTTTTGCGTTCTTTCTTCCAACCATTTAAGTTGCCTTTCTTCCAACCACTTAAGCACGGATCAGTACTTTATTGTTTTCATTTCATGCATAGAATTCGGAGCATGTAAACTACAGACAGCTATGACCACGGTTCACTATCATTCATTAAATTTCATAAACGCAGACGAAGAGAGTTTAATCATTTGCCAACAATTTCAACAAGTAGATTGAAATTAAGCCATGGCGCAGAAGAACCAATAGCTAAACACCCCAGTGTAGAGGGAAGGAGGAAAAAGAGATTAAGAGAGAAGGCAGTTAACATAGAAAAGGCTCCATTCTCTAAGAGATAGGTGGTAAAGATTTCTCTTAAACAGAATGCAGGAGTCAAACTACCTATACCTCATATACTGTCAGATACATGTGTACAGAGAATCCTCACATAATTTACCTAATCTCTCGAACAGAAATCAAGAAAACAAGATAGCAGTAACCTTATCAAAATAGAGTGGAGGACAGGAGATTGAGCTACACAAATAGAAGTTAAACAGATCGTTCATCTACAAGACAGATGGCAAGAGGTCATTGATTAATTTTGAGAAAGTATGTACTTCAAGTTCTTTTTACAATGGCTAAGAAGATCCTACAGAACTCTTTGATTGAGTTCGGAGGTGAGACCAGTAAAGACGCAGGAAAGAAGAAGCCAGCAGGTAGTTGACCCATCTATGGGTTCCTTTGCAGCATATATGGTTAAGCTGACAAATCATCTCAAATACATCGAATGGTTTTTTCACTAAACCCTTTGCTTCCTCCTAAAACATTTGCGTTATACATGAATAATCGGGCATTTCTATGATTTTTAGAATCACTAAAATCACAAAAGAGGGTTACAAAAGTTCAAACCATGGCAAGTCCAAGCACAAAATCAATTCCCACGTCATAACCAACTCGAAGTAACAAGACAAGTGGGCTGAAAATCAAAGAGGTCTCCGTCTCCAACATACCAAAAGCTTAAAGTTTAGGAGACAAACCATGAAGAGTTAGTCAAAGAAATTGAGTAAAAGTTTACAGGAATTAGCTTTTGTCAGTCTAAGGATTATCAAAAGTTCAAAACATTTTTATTTTATTTTTTTTTTGGTGAAAAAGGCGGACAAATTCTGAAACAACGATAGTCAAAGATGCATCATACATCATATTCTTAAAATATAACCAGCTGCTACTGTGGATTGTGGAATCAGCTGTTCCCAGTCAGCCTATTTTCTAGCTCCCTCACTATAGCCCAGAAGTATATTTACTTCAATCTCATCATTGCTGCATCAGGTCTATCCCATTCAAAGATCCATAAGAATTCTACTGCACTTTGAAGAGAGAGTCGTCGGACCACACTTGTGAGTGAACCTGAGTTGGATAGGTATAAAGAGCTTTCAATTGGAACACATATTTAACGTATAAAAATTATTCTGGGTCAATCAGACACCCACTTACTCATGGGATAAGTTGGTCAAGAGGCCCAAGACAAAGACACGAAGAAAAAACCTAAAACCTCCTCACCCAATTAATCTACTTTTTCAAAAGAAAATGAACACAAGAAAGGGAATGAATACTCAAATGGAGCAGGTGTTATGAGTTTGCGTCGCACTGTGTAGTGAAGTTCTTGTGATGGCTTACATTGGCTAGTACCTAGTCATATAAGCTAATCCATGCAATCGGCATGGCTCAATACAATTAGAAAGCTCCTAGTCACAACAGAATGGGAAAGAAGAATCAATCAATTTGTTGTGATTTAGACCTATCTCCTTCTCCTAGACAACTCATTTAGTTGATACACTATGGCCGTAAATTATGAGGTCAGGGAATGGCAGGTGAAGCAGTGGGCTGCTGCTAGTGGTCGCATGGCCGCAATGAGAGTTAATGGTGCCTTGGATCTCAAAGCTTCGATTCTATGAAGATGATAGTTATATCCTCAAAGCAAAGACACTAGTATTCCTCTTCGATTCCAAATACTAAAACGAGAATGAAATACAACTTGCTCAATGTAGACAACCTCCGTTCTCAAGCCCTAACGGTATCATCCTTCATATAAAATCACCACCCCATATACTCATAAACACCTAACCACCCCTACATTTGGCTACAAATCATAAATATTCATCCCTAATTGCTTATCCCTTAATCCATTCCTCCGCATTGGCAATGGCTAACGTTACTAAACATATCATATCGACTTATTATTTGTAATTCCCTCCCTGACATCAATAATAATGACAGCACACTGCGACTGCAAATTCCAGTGTGAAGCATGAAAGCAATGAGGATGCATGAACACTATAAACACACAAGCCAACTGCACATGTTGCACAAAAATCGAATCGAGGATTAAAACCTAAATCATTTTCAGAAATTAAAGTTTCGTCGATTCAACTACACAAATATTAGAACAAGTGCCGATGAAATGAGAGAATGGGAGCTCACAATGATGAGAGGATCCGGCCGATTCAATGCGTTCGAAACTCCGTCGAATCCGAAGAGCCGGCGTCTTCTTCTCGACCTGTTCCGGCGAAAATGGACGGCCGGCATCGTCGCCGCCGGTCTCGTTAGGGTTCCGGGATTCCATTTGCAGTCATTGTTGTCGATCGTGGTGCTCCTCGTGTTGTCTGTTGCTTGGAATCTAGCACTGAACTTGACTGCTACAAGCAAGTGAAAGCAACTCATGGTGAGAACGAACAATAATGGGCTTTGACGTAAGATGGTGGACTGGGCCTATGGTTCTATCGTACCCATAACCTTGGATCCATTTGAAGCATAGTGTATGAGAAGAACGAGTTATATTGAGTAGATTGTTTGATTTGTTAGGATGTATCGAATCTTTAATCATATGATTGGAAGAAGCGTTGAATATGCTGCATCAACTTCTTGTGACAATGTCGATTACGAGTGTTGAATTTGCAGATTTTTGATTAAGAGAATATTGTTAGATTAATGGACTCATATTATATCATATTATATGTACATGGACAATTTACGGATTAATTATATGTTATGTGTTATCTTACAGTTTTGCCCAAATATTGGTGGTCCTTTGATGATGAGCTGATTAGGGTTAAGAACCATTATATATATGAAGGTTATGGTCCCCGGTTGAACATACGTTACATCTTTCTGGCATCCCATCGCAAGAGAGAAACCCTACCGTGTGTATCAACTGGAAGACCCTAACCCTAGGCGATCTTCAATATAGATTAAAAACTTGCTCTTATGGATTCAGGTACGCTTCCGCTTATGATTTATTCTAAATAATTCGATATGAAGGTTACAGTTATTTATGTGGATTAATTTCAACAATTGGTATCAGAGCATACTTCATATTTGATTATTTGGAAAATTTTGATTTTTTTTTAAACACAAAGGCTTAATGATTAAAAATTTGAGCCATGAATTAAGTATCGTGACTTTACCTGGGTTGACTAGATGGATACACATTTACAGTTGCTATACTTCCAAGCTCTGGGTGCGAATAATAGGATACGTTAGTTATACATTCTATACGATGTATTGGCTTAAATTAGTTACAACCATGAAGCATTGCGATCTTGATATCCGTGTGATTCCATTAGCTTTATCATGGTTTTCGTGCATATCCTGCTAAGGAAGTTGTAGTATTCGGCGGATTTTGGTTGGTCACGTTGTGAAATTTATGAGGCATGTTAATTAATATAGCCATGTAGAGGTAACTAGCAAGTGCCTTTTATCGGTCTAGAGTCCACTGGACGAATCTATATTCTGTTTCGGAAATCAAAATCCATCAAGTAATTAAACCTAACTTTATCTCAATATCTTTGTGTGTAGATAAAATTATATTGAGATCAAGTTAATAAAAGATATTGCCTTGTAGGGTAATATTTTATTTTAGAAAAAGATATTGTATATATCAAAACAAGATGCGACCTCAACATAATTCATCATATTTTGGGAGATATTTAATTGTTGTTATTTGAAAAAGATATTGAGATAAGATAGTAACAAAATTATATTGAGATAACATTTAGATTTATTTATATTTAAATATTTATATGGTATATATCTAAAATTATGGATTCCGATTCAGATTTGATTTAGATTTGTTTCCATTTAAATATTTAAATGGTATATAAATAAAATTTGGATTCAGATTCACAATAATATTTTATATACATTTTGTATATGTCTGATATTCTAAATTAGTTAATTGAAACAATATGTTGCCAAAGCAACCTCTTTTGTGTAAATTAATTAATCTAGAATATTAAGATGTTTTGTGTGTGTATTAATGCTATGCCTTTAACAATCGGCGCAAAGGAAGATTTTATTTGGCAGGAATTAAAACATGCTTGTGGTAATAAATATGTGACAATTATTATGTTTTCCATGTGAATATTAAGTCGGTCCAAAGAAAGGCTTAATATTTGACAGTATCTTATTGTTAATATTTGATTACTACACTAATAACCACTTACAAGTTGATTTTCTGTCCAAAAACTAAAATCAATGTTGTTCTAGGTATCTTGGGATGGGGATTTGTCAATTATTTGAATCTGTAAATTAAAGTTATATTTCAGTAATAATTGTGAGCTTGTTGTTTGATATTATCTTTTGTTCTTTTTCAGTCAATATTTCTACTGCTACAATATCTGCAAACATTAATAGTATCCCTATGCTTAACGGCATAAACTTTAAGGAATGGAAAGAGACGTAATGATAGTTCACTACGGAAAAAGAAAATATTGAGAACTAATGATAGTTGCATGGATTTAGACCGTGCACTACGGATTGAGCAACCTTCTACTCTTAAGGATACATCTACCCTTGATGAAAAAAGGGAGATGGAGAAGTGAGAACGCTCAAATTGTATGAGTCTTATGATCATGGTACATGCAATTCCGGAGTCATTCAGGGGCATTATGTCTGAAGAGGTTAATGCCAAATCGTTCCTTGCCGAACTTGAAAAACGTTTTGCAAAAAACGAAAAAGCTGAAACTAATATTTTTTTGAGTAATCTTGTTTAAATGAGGTATAAAGGCAAAAGGAACATAAGGGAGTACCTTTTGGAAATGTCTCATACTGCTTCAAAACAAAATGCACTCAAGCTGTTATTATCTGAGGAACTGCTTGTGTACTTTGTTTTGATCTCTCGTCCTGCACAATTCAATCAGTTTAAAGTCAGTTGCAACTGCTTAAAGAAAAAATGGACTCTTAATGAGCTCATTTCACATTGTGTGCAAGAGTAAGAGAGAATAAAGCAAGATAAGACAAAAAGTGCACATTTGGCATCGGCTTCTAAAGACAACAGGAAAAGGAAAAATAAGGAAGCTGCGGTCTCAAGACTACAGAAGAAGCAAACTAAGGGAATAAAGTTGAAACTATAGAATCTGGTTGCTTCTTTTGTAAAGGGACTAATCACAAGAAAAGAGACTGCACCAAATACCACGCTTGGCGTGCGAAAAAGGGTATGTGTCTTGCTCTTGTTTGTTCTGAGATTAATTTAATTTCGGTACCCAAAGACACTTGGTGGGTAGATTCTGGTGCTACTACTCATATAATTGTGTCTATGCAGGGTTGTCTAAGTTGTCGAAAACCGAGTGATGGTGAAAGATACATCTATGTGGGTGATGGCAAATGGGTTGAGGTTGAGGCTATTGGAAAGATTAGATTATTATTAAAGGCCGGATTTTATTTGGATTTGAAAAAGACATTTATTGTACCGTTATTTAAACGGAATTTAATTTTAGTTTCCGCATTGGACAAATTCGGTTACTCTTGTTCATTGGAAACAATAAATTTTGTCTTTTTCAAGGTTCAAATTTTATTGGTTATGGTCTTTTATCCGGATATGATAACCTATCTTGATACAATTGCCTCATATAATGAAACCTTGCATGTAAGTTCTCGTGGTACTAAAAGAAAATTAATCGGTGAGAATTCGTTATCACTCTGACATAAGCGTTTGGGTCATATATCCAAACAAAGAATTCAGAAACTCGTGTCAGATGGAATTCTTGGTTCTCTTGATTCCTCAAATTCGGATATATGCATTGAGTGTATCAAGGGTAAACAAACAAACAATACTAGATTAGGTGCCGAGAGAGCTTCAAACGTCTTAGAATTGATAAATACGGATATTTGTGAGTCATTTCCTACACCCTGTAGAAATGGTCAACAATATTTTATCACATTCATAGACGATTACTCTCGTTATGGGTATCTATATCTCATCCATGAGAAGTCACGGTCAATAGACGTATTCAAATCATATAAGTCCGAAGTTGAAAATCAATTAGGCAAAAGGATTAAAACTGTTAGATCTGACCGTGGTGGTGAATACTATGGTAGATATGATGGTTCAGGTGAACAACGTCTAGAGACATTGAAAACTACAGCATGTATGCTTAATAGAGTTCCAACTAAAGCTACAATTAAAACCTCATATGAACTATGGATTAGAAAAAGCCCCGGTATAAAGCACTTGCATATTTGGGGTTGTCCAGCTGATGCAAGGCCTTATAGGCCAAATGAAAAGAAATTGGACTCTAAAACAATTAGTAGCTATTTGTTGGATACTCTGAAAGGTCAAGGGGGTATAAGTTCTATGATCTCACTTCAAGAACTATTTTTGAGACGGGTAATGCTCGGTTCTTTGAGGATGTTGAGTTTGAGAAGTGAGGAGATAAAGTTAGAGACTTTGTCTTTGAGGAAGAACATGTGTCTCTTCCCTCAGTTATTATTGATCATGATCAGAGTGTTGTCATTCCTGACAGGAATCATGAAACAACTCAAGTTCAAGACAATCTTGATAATCTCCCTAATAAAATCCCTGATATTATTAATGAGGATAAAACTCAACAATCTGAAGAACATGAAGTGTCATTAAGGAGACCTACTAGAGAGAGTAGAAGTGCAATTTCGGATGACTATATTGTATTTCTTCAAGAACATGAGGTAAACTTGGAAATGGTGGAAGAAATTCTTGTCTTCCTCCACGAACAAGAAACAGATTTTGGACTTGTGGAAGATGATCCAATCAACTTCCGCCAGGCCATGGAAAGTTCTAAATCTCAAAAGTGGATTGATGCCATGAACGATGAAATTAAGTCCATGAGTGACAATGACGTTTGGGGGCTTGTCTCATTGCCCGAAGGTGTAAAACCCATTGGTTGCAAATGGATATTTAAAACCAAGAAGCATTCAGAGGGCAATATCATAAGACTTAAAGCTCGTCTCGTCGTTAAGGGTTACACTCAAAAGAAAAGCATTGACTTTAAAGAGACTTTCTCTCCGGTTTCATCGAAAAACTCTTTCACGATAATAATGGCACTAGTGGCTCATTTTGACCTTGAGCTTCATCAGATGGATGTTAAAACAACGTTTCTTAATGGTGACATTGAAGAAACAATTTATATGCAGCAACCAGAAAACTTTGTTTCAGGAGATCCAAAGAAAATGGTTTGCAAATTAAAGAAATCCATCTATGGGCTCAAGCAAGCTTCTCATCAGTGGTATCACAAGTTTCATAATGTCATTACATCTTTTGATTTTGAATCAAATATACCTAATGCTTGTATATACCACAAGTTCAGTGGGAGTAAGCATATATGTCGATGACATACTGCTTGCCAGCAATGATATAGGTTTATTGCACGAAACTAAGAAATTTCTTTCAAAGAAATTTGAAATGAAAGATCTTGGTAACGTCTCTTTTGTATTAGGAATTCAGATACATCGAGATCGCCTTAAAGGTGTTCTCGGACTCTCACAAAAGGGGTATATCGATAAGGTTCTTAAGAGATATGGCATGCAGGATTGTAAACTAGGTGACACCCGTGTTGCTAAGGGAGACAAATTTAGTCTCAATCAGTGCCCAAAGAATGGTTTTGAAACCAAATAAAGGGAGAAGACACCTTATGCTTCGGCTGTAGGGAGTCTAATGTATGCTCAGGTTTGCACACGACCTGATTTAGCATACATAGTTGGGATACTAGACAGATATCTCAGCAATCCAGAAATAGACCATTGGAAAGCAGCCAAAAAGGTCTACGATACTTACAAAGAACAAAAGATTACATGCTCATATATCGGAGGTCGGATCAACTTGAGATCATTCGGTATACCGACTCTGATTTTGTTGGGTGTAAGGATAGTCTGAAATCTACATCAGGCTACATAGACATCCAATCAAGGATTATGGCTGCAAACTTTTGTTACTGGACTGTGCCTAATGAATAGCTTTAAAAGGCCACTCAGGTTATTGTGTGACAAGTCAACAGTCCTTTATGCTAAAAACAACAGCAGTTTGACCAATGCAAAACATATGGACGTCAGTTAAGTTCGGTACTTTATTATGATTTATTCTAAATAATTCGATATGAAGGTTACAGTTATTTATGTGGATTAATTCCAACAAATATAACCATCAGTGATTCATTTTGTGTCCCTATTGTGAATTGCAGATGTCCCATTTAAGTTCGGTACTCTATTCAATAATTGAGTAAATGAAGACATATGTCACACATTGCACATACAGTCTATGTATGCTAATATACAACTATAAAGAGGAGAAGTGATGAACTCTCAAAAGGTCTTTTCTTTCCCGATTCTGACCTAACCAAGTTGCAGTTGGCTGCAAAAAAAATGTGACAAGTTCATATAAACAGAGTCCACAACCAAACAATGTGCTTGTTTCCATTTAGAACAAGAAAGTATGAAGAATGGACCATTCCCTCTAGCTGTCACTTTTTGGCCTTTTTCTTTTCATATCTATGCATTATAACTCACTCATTACTAGTATCACAGAAATAAATC
>LIEC01012230.1:0-96946 GCA_001925005.1 Drosera capensis | reverse complement strand
CCCGTGGCTGACAACAGGCGAGCCATACCAAGAATAAAAGAGAGAGTTCAGCAAGGCAATTATGTAAGGAACACAAGAGAACTCCTCGGTGCTTTTCTTCCTTATCACCTTCGCAAATGTTAATCTACATGGAAAGACAAGTAACAGATGCATAAGTAAATTGTTTTGCAAGGCCTACGATCTTTACAACGTGGTTTTCACTTTGAAAAGTAAAACTGCATAAATCTTACACAGAAGTATCATGTAAACAATGAAGGAAAAGAGGATTATGGAATCTCACATGGGTGACGAGTAAAGGAATATCGAGGCTGCATTGCCTGCAAAAGCAAATACACAAACCATCAAAACCATGACTAAGAAGAATACAGACAAAATAAATGCACAACTGCACTTGCTCGAGTGATCGACCTCTTTGAGCGTACGACACTGGAATCTATACCGACTTTTCATGAGCGACTAGAGTTTAACAAAGAGTACGAAAAGTACCCATTATTCCAACAGCGATATGCAAGTTATGCTCCAACATTGCCATTATAAATATTTACGTAGTATGTAGTAAGAAGGAAAATGTCTCTAGATATGATTAAGTGCGTTAAGAGCTCATTGCCGATGATTTACACCTGGTTCTGCGGCCCTTAAATAGCTCAAGCTGAAGCTATCATGGCATATAGGGGAAAACAGTCTAGCATTTAGCAGAAACAGGTGTGAGCTATGTTCTAGCTGCCGGTCCAGATAATTGGGTTAGTTCTCACGACTAAAAGCTTCATGACAATTTTGTAATCAAACAAAAAAACTGAAAAAGAAATGATGGTCATTTATTTTGCATGAAGCACGAATTTGAGGGAAAAAAATATGTTGAAATCTGGTCATGCCTTAATGGCCTAACAGCTAAAGTAATTAAAATCGACCAATTAACCTCAGCTGCATTGCACCACTCAGACCAGGTCCACAAAACCAATTTAATTCGAGGTAGATAAAACATTATAGAGTGGATGATAAATTGATTAATAATTGCATAAATCAAGTCTCTATCACTTATCAAAAAAAAAAAAAAAAAAAAAAAAAAATCAAGTCTGTATCATAAAATTAAAAATTAACAAGGAAAACCACAACTATCCCAATCAAAACTGAGACTATAATGCCAAGGAACAGTCGAGTATCTCTAGAAGAATCTCACTAGAATTTAAATTGTTTATGGTAGCTTACAAGTACCTGAACAAAATAAGCGGACTATCGATACATTTTCTTCAGGAGTATCAAACATTGAAGAGTTAAATATAGCCCTGGCACTGTCAATCATGTGAATACCTGAGTGTTGAATCTAAGTTATCTAACTCTGTATTTAGATGAGTTTTGCATAACTGTACAGTCCATGCCGGATATTGGCCACGGATGAGACTGTAAAATCTACTAATGACTAGACGACAAAATATACCAAAGGAAAATCAATATAAAAAAACCAATTTAAGATAGTCTGAAAGAATTTGTACATTTAACATTTCAATTACAATTATTATGGAGTACATATTTTGGGGAAAACCTAAAATTTTGTTTGATGGCAACCGGGCCTAATTATATTACTACATTCGACAACTTTCTTCAGATCAAGTCCCAAGGAAATGAAAAAAACAAGATCTACAGCAACTCAGAAGATCAACTCAATTTTAAATTAATGCTGAAAGATATGTCCCATATATGAATACCACCAATGAATGAAAATTAGCTTTTCCAAACTAAGGCAAAAGGAGGTCTGTGGACAAGATTGCAAGCAAGAACCACACGTAGAAGGAGACGAGAATCTTCGACTGAAAAATAAAGATCATACCCTAGAAGAAGAAAAGGTGATTAGAGCAAATCCTAAAAAGATTTGGCTCCAAGCCTCAAAGAAACATGATCTAATTCAGCCCTTGCTATCCACTCAAGAATAATGTCCAAAATTTCCACAGAAGATACACTGATAAAGCATGCAGTATAGGGTTTTCCATTTAAGACCAACAGGTGTACTTCATAGGCTACTATGGTCTTGCTCTTCATGTGTTTATTTCGGTATATGCCCATCTATCTCAAAATGCTCCATTACAATTTGTTCCTTGTGACCTGAAAATATCACAATGAAAATTCTGCCTCCACCTCGCTTAAGCGACAGCCTTTAAGACCAGTTCTATTTTTATCTACGTCTTGATTATCATTTCCATAACCATGCATGCAGACTATGCTATGTGGCCAACTCGTGCTCCTAACCGAGGTTTTTGTAAAATATCTCATTGGCCAGAAACTAAAATAGACATCTACATCACAAATGCCCTTTATGTAGGTCTAACTTCCAAAGACCATTCTATAAAAACACCATTTTACTGCTGCGTCCAAAACTAATTCTAGAATGGACCACAGCCTAAAAGAACAGAGAGACACAACCTGTGATGAATGGAAGGTGCATGACAATGAAACAAAACGGTATTATGGAAGTTACACATCATAGTAAAGTAGAGAAATGATCAAACCAACTATCTGGACTACTGGACCAAGTAGTTTTCTAATCCTCTTCCCCTTCTCCATTTTCTTAACATGGGCGGTGTGGGCACAGCTACAGGGTAATATATGAGTTTATAACGTAACAACCAAACATATATTATAGTTCTGTGATGTGATTGTTAGACATGAGCCACCATTTTTCGACTACTTTTTTTTCTGTACATGCATAGGCCACTAATCTTTCAAAACTGAGCATCTAAAGATTTTAACAGCAACTACGTCTAGAGAATTTAACATCAATTTCAACAGGTAGATAGCAATGACAACTTATCAGTACAATGAAGTTGGCCAAGGATTCAATAGAAAATCTGACAGATTGTTTCGTACTGTTCTAAGTCCTTAACCCAAGGTGAGGGCAAATCCACCACGAAGGGGAATTACAAGCCACAGGGATTGCCTTGTTTTAGAACTAAAATACTAAATACAGATGCAAAGTACATGAGAAAGATGCCATTGCTATTTGCTAGTACTTGAGAGAAGGTGCTAATCTAGGCCTAGATATCAGAAAAGCATGGCAGTGCAATGTACAAAATTGCTTTTACTTATACACCACAGGATATCGCCACAGTGCCACGTCTAGGCTCAAATCAGATCTCCTTGGACCTCAAATTACCTAGCCAATGGAGAAGCATAATACAGACAAAACAGACATCCCGTCGTTAAAAGTAGTGTATAAAGCAAGAAAAACAATACATACCTATATTTAAGGGAAGCTTGTTCTTTCTAGCTTGCCTTACCTGCTTTATTATCTTGGCCAGTCTGGTCTTAATAGCCAATGTTTATCATATGCATGAAGCCATCTTCCACATGATCAAAAGAAGCAAACACGCACTACTAAGCTTCCTAATATGTGTCACTTAATCATCTCATGTGAATTACTTTATATTGCACCCAATCTTGCCTATCACATCAAAAAGTACTTTATATTGAGAATAACCTGCAAACTAATAATCTTTAATAGTTTAATCGAAGTGTCAATTTTGTCCTGTAGAATCAGGGATAGTGTACAAAATATAGTCACTTGGCGTCTACCCTCTGAGTAGATAAAAATTCCTAGCAAAAGTAACTCATAAGCAAGAAATGGATATCTTGCCATAATCTAAATAACTCATATACAAGCCTAATAAATCAAGCATTTGCATAATAAACCACATTGGTGGAAAATCAATGATATTGTCTGGTTTACCATCATTCACAAATCAGTTACATCGAAAAACATGCTCTCACGTTTTCGCAAATTGGTCGATTTCTTGTTCTACCTGATGCCGAACCATGTCTACGAAATTGGGCTTCTTTCTATTGACAGTGAAACTAGAATTGGTAAAATAACCCACATGAGCAGCCTTACAGACAGCATTTCATTGCTAATGCAATGCACCTCTTGTTCACTAGCAACAACTAGACATCCTTTCCTATTATTTTATAAGCCTTTTGCCTTCTTTCTTCCAACCACTTAAGCATGGATCAGTACTTTATTGTTTTCATTTCATGCATAGAATATGGAGCATGTAAACTACAAACAACTATGACCACGGTTCACTATCATTCATTAAATTTCATAAACGCAGACGAAGAGAGGTTAATCATTTGCCAAACAATTTCAATAAGTAGATTGAAATTAAGCCACGGGGCAGAAGAACCAATAGCTGAACACCCCAGTGTAGAGGGAAGGAGGAAAAAGAGATTAAGAGAGAAGGCAGTTAACATAGAAAAGGCTCCATTCTCTAAGAGATAGGTGGCAAAGATTTTTCTTAATCAGAATGCAGGAGTCAAACTACCTATACCTCATGGGTAACAAAGGGTGGCATTCATATACTGTCAGATCCATGTGTACAGAGAATCCTCACATTATTTACCTAATCTCTCGAACAGAAATCAAGAAAACAAGATAGCAGTAACCTTCAAATCAAAATAGAGTGGAGGACAGGAGATTGAGCTACACAAATAGAAGTTCAACAGACCGTTCATTTACGAGACAGATGGCAAGAGGTCATTGATTAATTTTGAGAAAGTATGTACTTCAAGTTCTTTCTACAATGGCTAAGAAGATCCTACAGAACTCTTTAATTGAGTTCGGAGGTGAGACCAGTAAAGATGCAGGTAAGAAGAACCCAGCAGGTAGTTGGCCCATCTATGGGTTCCTTTGCAGCAGATCTGGTTAAGCTGACAAATCATCTCAAATACATCGAATAGTTTTTTCACTAAACCCTTTGCTCCCTCCTAAAACATTTGCATTCTATGAATTTTAGAATCTCCAAAATCACAAAAGAGGGTTACAACAGTTCAAACCATGGCAAGTCCAAGCACAAAACCAAATCCCACGTCATAACCAACTCGAAGTAGCAAGACAGGTGGGTTGAAAATCAAAGAGGTCTCCTTCCCCAACATACCAAAAGCTTAAAATTTAGGCGACAAACCATGAAGAGTTAGTCAAAGAAATTGAGTAAAATTTTACAGGAATTAGCTTTTGTTGGTCTAAAGGATTATCAAAAGTTCAAAACATTTTTTTGTGAAAATGTCAAGACATTCTGAAACAACGATAGTCAAAGATGCATCATACATCATATTCTTAAAAATGTAGCCAGCTGCTAATGTGGATTGTGGAATCAGCGGTTCCCAGTCAGCCTATTTTCTAGCTCCCTCACTAAAGCCCTGAAGTATATTTACTTCAATCTCATCATTGTTGCATCAGGTCTATACCATTCAAAGATCCAACTATGGTGCAAAGAATTCTACTGCACTTTGAAGAGAGAGTCGTCGGACCACACTTGTGAGTGAACCTGAGTTGGACAGGTATAAAGAGCTTTCATTGGATCACATATTTAACCTATAAAAATTATTCTGGGTTAATCAGACACCCACTTACTCATGGGATAAGTTGGTCAAGAGGCCCAAGACAAAGACACAAAGACACAAAGAAAAAACCTAAAACCTCCCAACGAAATTTATCTACTTTTTCAAAAGAAAATGAACACAAAGGGAATGAATACTCAAATGGAGCAGGTGCTATGAGTTTGCGTTGCACTGTGTAGTGAAGTTCTTGTGATGGCTTACATTGGCTAGTACCTAGTCATATAAGCTAATCCATGCATTCGGCATGGCTCAATACAATTAGAAAACCCCTAGTCACAACAGATTGGGAATGAAGAATCAACCAATTTGTTTTGATTTAGACCTATCTCCTTCTCCTAGGCAACTCATTTGGTCGATATACTATGGTCGTAAATTATGAGGCAGAGAATGGCAGGTGAAGCAGTGGGCTGCTGGTAGTGGTTGCATGGCCGCAATGAGAGTTAATGGTGCCTTGGATCTCAAAGCTTCGATTCTTTGAAGATGACAGTTATATCCTCAAAGCAAAGACACTTGTTTTTTCTCTTCAATTCCAAATACTACAACGAGAATGAAATACAACTTGCTCAAGGTAGACAACCTCTGTTCTCACGCCCTAACGGTATCATCGTTCATATAAAGATCGCCACCCCATATACTCATAAACACCTAACCAGCCCCTACATTTGGCTAGAAATCATAAATATTCATCCATAATTGCTTATCCCTCAATCCATTCCTCCGCGTTACTAAACAAATCATATCGACTTATTGTTTGTAATTCCCTCCCTGACCTCAATAATAATGAAAGCACATTGCGATTGCAAATTCCACTGTGAGGCATGAAAGCAATGAGGATTCACCAACACTATAAACACACAAGCAAGGCAACAGCACATGTTGCGCAGAAATCAAATGGACGATAAAACCCTAAATCATTGTCAGAAATCAAAGTTTCGTCGATTCAACTACACAAACAGAAGAACAAGTGTTGTCGAAATGAGACAATGGGAACTCACAATGACGAGAGGATCCGGCGTCGATTCAATGCGTTCGAAACTCCGGTGACTTTGCATAGTTTGCGTCTTCGGCTGGACCGGTTCCAGATAAAATCAACGGCCGGCGAGGGTTCCAGGATTCGATTTGCGCAACTACAAGAAACTGAAAGCAACTCATGGTGAGAACAAATGAACAATATTGGGCATTTTACGTAAGATGTTGGACTGGGCCTATAGTTCAGCTAGCTTGAGAAAAGTTTGCCTTCCTCATAAAAAGAGACTATCTTCTATCGGTGTTGAGCATTGGGTAACCAACTACATAATAGAGTACTTATGTGTTGATGAATATTGAATCTTTGATCATAATAAGGAAACGTGACATAAGATTACATAAGTCCCTCGATGTGGATTATGGGTGTTGGAATATTAAGTTTGGTCAGACTTAAAAGAGAATATAACCATGATCTGAGTCTCATAATGGAAATTGCAGAAGTACCATTGAATTTTTGCGGTCCATTCAATGATAAAACATATCTCACACATAGCACATAAAAAGTCTTATACTAATCTGAGTCTCATAATGGAAATTGCAGAAGTACCATTGAATTAAAGAGGAGGAAGTGATTAACTCTCAAAAAAGTGTGTTTACCCAATTTTGATTTAACCAAGTTGCTGTTGGCTGCAAAAAAAAAAAAAAAAAAAAAAAAAAAGTGACAGATTCATATAGCAAAATTAACAACTTCACAAGCAAACAATGTGCTTGCTTCCATTTAGAACCAGAAAGTATGATAAATGGACCATTCCCTTTAGCTGTCATTTTTTGGCCATTTTCTTGTCATATCAATGCATGATAACTCACTCATTACTATATCACATAAATAAAACCAGGTAAAACTATTAAAAAGAAATGAAAAAAGTGTATGAGTTGGAAGTGGACTGAGGACCACCTTGGTTTTTTCTTACACTCACATGTATCACTGTTGTGAGGAACACTTCAAATGTAACTATCACAGTCGTGAGTATTATTGGTCCGATATATAAGAAGTTCGGTGTCTTTAGAATGAACGAGATCTCATGTTGTTATTGAAATTACCGGTGCGCACAACTCTTTGTTGTTACTCCGGTTTTGTTTCACGAGATGAATCGCGAAAGGCGTGGATATTGCAATGAAGTATGCGTGACTCAACAGCAGGCAAAGAAACAAGCATAACAGGAGGTACTGTTCTTTGTTTTATCTCCTGCATCTCGCTTTGGTTTATATAATTCTGACCACCAAAAACGGATGTGAAAACCGAAATCATTGTTATATTTTCAGTACTACCATCTGCAAACCTATGTCCGAATGTTGCCCGATGTATTTGATCCACGCTCGACTAGTAGCGTTAATGGAATAAGGAATTATATCGCGCAAATGTTTAGGTAATTAGTTTGGGGTTGCGAATGCTGTATCAAATGGCAAACATTTGCGTGAATTTGCAATATGGATGTGTATTCCATTCAGAATCGTATTTTTTGGGTTCCATCAACATTAATCCACATGGTTTTAGAATGTATGTTTATACATCAAGTTCCTTGACTCCCTCGATCAGACATGTCATAACCCAACATTTCCGACCCCAAAACAGAAAGTTTTTGTCAACTACAAAGATAGTGAAAGACATGACAACACAGTGACGATGGCCTGAGACAGTCTAGTGACACAAGTGGTGTTACTCATTGATATCACTTCCACAAGTACTCCCATGTCGCCTTCCAGCTACCTTCTTCCCATTTAACCCCTCTCCAGCTACTGCCCCACTGCTATCCTTTATGTTTCATAAATTTTACACCTTATCCTCCTTGCAATGATATTAGAAGACTCTATATGTTTATACCAATCTTTTTTTTTAGACAAATCTTTAGACCAATCTTTCTTGTGATCAAGAGATAATATATGTTTCGAGGATCTTTATCATCTGATTCGCACAAGTTTGATCCTTGACAATCATTCACATCACGGAAGCATACCAAACACCAAGAAGGATGTAATCAACCTTGGAATGATTAACTAATCTGATATAAGAACAAGCAAATCTGAAGTAAGGCGAGTCTGCTGGTATTTCAAGCAGTTGGTGTTTTTTTCCACAGTTAAGGGAAAGGCATGCTCAAACGAAACCAAATCAGCAAGCCTAATCTGCGATAGTCCAAGTGAGATCGTTCTCGAATATCCAGTGGCAAACCTCGATCTTCCCTGGAGCCGATCCAAGTGCCAAGAACGCACCATGAGTCGGGCTCCAATCAGAAGTATCCAAATGACAGATCGCAACTCCATGGTTGATCTTCTGCTTGCTCGTCGGATCGAGTAAATCAGCCTCATAAACCCGAACTTTAGGAACAGAATGGCAGTAGTAAAGCAGATAAGGCTACAAACTTTGGTGGCGAGAAACTGAATGTGTAACGTTCCCGCCGTTGATCCCTTTCACATTTCCGATCAACTCATCTCTTTTAGCGCCACTGACATTCTCATTTGTCCGTAACTCAGCGGACTGGCCTAAGACCGAGACAGCGAAGTCGATCATGTCCTCGGCCGACCCAACACACCTCTTAGTCTCACCACAGCTAGGTGCCCGCTCACACTCGGCCAATGCAGACGTGATCATGCTCTCCATGGTAGAATTCTCAAACCCCCATGGAATATCTCCTTGATCTCAGCCGCTTTGCTTGACGAGAAAGGTATCTTAGACACGATGGACCGTGGCAGAAACGACCTGGCGGGCATCTTATCCTTGATATCAGGCATTGGCATCACCACGCCGCTCTTCAGCTTCTCCTCCCTGAAGAACTTCCCCGGCTCAACCCACCTACTCCGCAGCAACTCTCGTATGTCATATTTTATTTATTTTGATACAAATATAAGAACGATCAAATATAATTTTTCAAAAAATTATCATAAAATATCAATAATTATATAAATTATATATATATTTTAACGTAATATATGCTGTGGAATGAATATGTCTGATTTAATATATATATATATATATATGTGTTTTAGTTTTTATGAAATAAAAAAATATCAAATCTAAATTATTATAGTTAATCTTGTGATCATTATCCAATCCAATCTAATCGTGGCAATGATTTTTGTAAGGGATGCAGCATAGCTTAAAAAATTATTACTCGTATCAAAAATAAAATAAAAAATTACTACGACTAGTAAATTAGTAATTTTACATTTTTACATCACGATATGAACCCTTCGGCCACATCGCCACCTCACCACCGTCTCCGGCGATTCTAGCCCTAGGGTTTTGCCTCTCGCCGCCGATTCCCTCTCTGCTCCCATTGTCGTCTCCATCCAGGGCGGCCGCCGCTGAATCTGAACGAGGTGCAATCGTGGGGATCAAGAAGCTTCGATTGTATTCAGAAACTGGAGCAGATTTGCTAAGGCAAATTACCGGTAATCGATTTTCCTGATTAACTGTTTTCGTAACAGAAAAAAATTAGGGATATTGATTAATTTCCTATGAACTGTGGATTTAGGATGTGATTGTGCTGTTGCTTGGGTTGACGATGGATGGTTGTATGGATGTGACTTTGTTAAATGTGTTTGTAGAATTGGGTTGACGATGGATGGTTGTATGGATGTGACTTTGTTAAATGTGTTTGTAGAATCTGTTTCCGAGAACAGCTTCTCTGTCTTGGGATGTGTGCGATTTTGTTACATGTGTTTGTAGAATCTCTTATAGTAGAGATTATTATAACGATAAAATTACATATATTTGATGAGGTGTTGTTTAAAGTAGTGATTATTATAATTATAACATTACATATATTTTATGCTCGGGATGTTTTTGTAGTATACTTGAGTACTGTCTTTCTTCACCTTTGCCTTTAAAGAGATGAACCAGCATATGAGCTAAAGCAGTGGAAAAAGATAGGAAAAACTACAGTGAAGTTCTGCATAATGATTCATACATACATTAAAAGTGCATCTCACAATTCCGAGTTCTTATTGTTACAAAGTTCCACTCGACCGTGGGATGTTTTCCCGATCTAATATATCAACAAACAAACAAACTTGCAAAGAACTTTCACATTGCAAAGGACTTTCACATCGTTATTTTACACACTTGATGGGATTCCTCACAATTTTGAGGGATGCATTTTCGGATGATGGAATCAATGTGCTTAATCCGCGATGGTCCAAGTGAGATCGTTCTCAAAAATCCAGTGACAAACCTCGATCTTCCCTGGAGCCGAACCGAGTGCCAAGAACGCGCCATGAGTCGGGCTCCAATCCGAAGTATCCAAATGACAGATGGCGACCCCGTGGTTGATCTTGGCCTTGCTTGTCGGATCAAGAATGTCGGCCTCATAGACACGAACTTTTGGAACGGAATGGCAATAGTACAGAAGGTATGGATACAAACTCTGGTGGCATGAGACCGAATGTGTCACCTTCCCGCCGTTGATACCCTTCACGTTTCCGATCATGATATTGCCTTTAGCTCCATTGACATTCTCTGTGGTCCGGAGCTCTGTAGAGCGGCCAAGGACTGAGACTGCAAAGTCGATCATGTCTTCTGCTGACCCGACGCAACGTTTGTTCTCCCCACGGCTAGGGGCACGTTCGCACTCTGCCAATGCGGAGTGAATCATGCTCTCCATGGAGGAGTTATCGAACCCATGGAAGATCTGCTTGATTTCGGCTTCTTTGGAGGAAGTGAACGGAATTTTGGACAGGATGGGCCGTGGCAGAAACGATCTGGCAGGCATCTTGTCCTTGATGTCAGGCATCGGCATCACGACTCCGCTCTGGAGCTTATCCTCCCTGAAAAACTTGCCTGGCTCCACCCACCTGTTCACCATTTTGCTGCCGGAAACTCCAACTCCGGTTGTAGCTGCCGTGGCGTCGCTGTTGGAGGAGACGTTGTAATCGGTGAATGAGATAGTTTTTTTCTTGGCATAATCCGCAAACGTGGTGTTGCCAACGGAACCATACGTTGCGAACCCGATCTTCTTAACATTGGTGGCATCCTGACCATATCCTGTGAAGTTGTCAGACCCCGGATTGACCGACAAACCATAGCTGCTGAACTTCACCTCTTCAGCATTCGATTTCTTCGCATAAGATGTGAAGGAATCGTCCCCAACGTTGGACTCATCTCTGTACCCCTTGAAAGTCTCCACGATACCGTTACCATCCGCGCCATAGTTGCTGAAAGTGTTCGTGGGGACATTCCCGTGTTCGGAATAGGAGGTGAATTTGTCAGAGACACCGTTACCATCCTTGCCATAGTTGCTGAAAGTGTTCGTGAGGACATTCCCGTGTTCGGAATAGGAGGTGAATTCGTCAGAGCCAGTTCCGCCCTCGCTATAGCCTTTGAATCCGTCACTGAGGACGTTGGTTTCGTTGCCGTAGCTAGTGAAGGTGTTGTCGGCGCTATTGCCATTTTTGCCGTAGCTGGCGAAGTTAGCAGCGCCGGCGTTGCCGTTGTCGCCGTAGTGGGCAAAACCCTGATCGCGGCCCTTGGAGGCGTCGGAATAAGAAGTGAAGGCGAGGGTGGGGACATTGGAGGTATCAGCATAGTGTTTGAATTCATCATTGCCGCCCTTGGCGCCGGTACCATACGTGTTAAACAACTCCGTGGGCACGTTGCTGATATCCGTGGCGTACTGCGCGAAGGAGTCGTCGTGGCCGGAGGAGTCACGGCCGTATCGGCGGAACGTGTTGACGGGCACGTTTTCGCCGAGGGAGTACAGCTTGAAGCTGTCCTTGCCGCCGGCCCTGTCGGTGCCGTAGTTGGTGAAGTTGTCAGGGGGGGTATTGTAGTCGTAGGTGGTAAAATCGACGTCCTTGTCGTGTTTCTCGAGGGAGGAGGCAGGGTCAGGGAGGCAGAGGAGGTTGGCTGATTTGCAGAAGGAGGAGAGGTGGGCGGAGAGGGCGTTGGTGGCGGCGAGGGAGGCGAAGACGCTGGCGTCAGCCGCGGTGAGAGGAGAGGCCTTGGAGAGCAGGAAGTCGGAATGTGGGACTTTGTAGATTTTGCTGTTCCAGTATCGGATCAGGTACGCCTTCGGAGTGAACGGATTCTCGCCGGGGGTGCCTCTGCCTGCAGCGGCGGTGAGTGCTACCTGCATCGAACAGAGCATTACACGTTTAATTATTGTGAATGCACAATTGTTATCGTCATATCATATGTTAGGTTTCAGTTCATTTGTTGACACAATGTAACGGTTAACATCGTAATGGAATTGATGATCGCGTTGAATTTTATGATAGAAATGGAGTATCTTACGTCGGAGGATACGAGGAACAGGAGGAGGATCGCGATGAGTGGTGACGGTGGTTTATACATCTTTGGTCGAGTGTTGGAACGATGTAAGGAGAGTGGTGGTGTTGGAGACGAGGGATGTTGGTGGGTGTAGTTGTTCTATTTATATACGTGGATTTATTGCCTGCAATATCGTAGCTCAGTTGCAAATTCATGCTGAATCGGTCAGTTGTATAAACTATCTCGTACATGAAAATACTCTGGCACCATGATGTCGTTGCCGTCCGTCTACCTACATTTGTTGTGCAACATGTTCAATCGTGGACAACTGTGCATTCATTTTTACAACTATATAAATGCGTCTGCCAAACAAAGAGGGTTATATTTTTAGGTTTTCAAGATGAATTTTTAGGTTATATATGTTTATAAATGAATCGTGAAACATCAATTAATATATAAATCATATATTTTAACTATAATTGAAATGCTCTGATTATCATGTTTGATGGAAGAATAAAGCTGTAAATAATGAAAAAATATGTAAGCATCATTTATTTATTTATTTATTTTGATAAGCATATGTAAGCATCATTATTTGTATAGCAGTAAAGCAAAAGTTAGAACAAAAGGGGGAAACTAAAGCAATGTATAATCATTCAACCCTCATGTATCATATGAAGAATGAAGTGATAAATGGTTGTTTTAATCATTTTCACCAAAGATTTCGCGTTTGAACAATTAGTCACATATACCCTTTTCCTTTTCAGGACAGACCAAAGTGCTCCATATATATTTCAAAGTGCCTCTCATCAATCATCCCACCTTGCATAAATATTTCTTGTTCAAAAGTGACCCATACATTCCGACCAAAAGAAAAAAATTCATAGCATAAATGACTGCTCGGAACAATGCGAATCTTATAGATAAAAACGACATGTAAGGAAGAATGATTAATGACTATGATGCATCTATATCGCTACTGTAACACTAACAAATCATGGTATAGATATTCTCATATTCCCTTTCCATTTCCTTTAATAGTATAAACTCGATCGAGTTGTTTCATCATCAAACCACTCTCTTTCTTGGCGATTATTGTTGTGAATTTGGATAAGATTTCGCTATCATCAATTAATCGGACAATAGAAACCGTGCATTTCGCCACATGCAAAAGGCAACTCATAAAGGAGATCATTGAAAGGAACCGACACTTATTGATTAGAGTTGAAACCAAAATTTTCCCAGCATCCGTTAGTCTAAACCGCTTCAAAGCTTGATTTTCTTAAATTTCCTTCGAGTGAGTTCCAATTTTATGGATAATGAAGATGTTGTCAGAGTTTTGTCCTCATCTATGGCTCTTTTTGATTTGATCCAGAAATAAGCAATTATACAATATAATGTTAAAAACAAAATCTTCAGATAAGAAAGTTAAGTTTAATGATAAGCAACATTCCTTTTTTAAAGCACTGACGTTAGAATATCTATTTTTTATATTTTTTATTTTTTATTATACATAACGTTACAGTAAACTTATATACTTCATTCATTCCATAAATACAAATGCTTGAACTATTTTATATCATCTGAGAGCACATACAAGAGTAGAAATAGTCCTCAAAATAATAAAGTCACCCACATGGGGACATCATAATTAATTATCATGTATTCTCTCCGTTTTGAATTATTATTTGTAATAGTTTGAAAAACATAAAGTTTAATTCACGTCATGGGGACGATCAAATATTATTTTTTGAAAAATTATTGTGAAATATTAATAATAATTTAACTTATTTAATTTAATTTGACGGTAATGACATATTTTTCTTACATCATTAAAATGACAAATGAAACTCCTCGAAATATATATTAAATAATAAAATAATTAAAAATATTATATTTAATATAAAACGAAGGAGCAGCGGATGAGTATCAAGATCACTATGATCTTGTTAGAAAAACTTTAAATCTGGAAATTCAAAATGATTGAAATGTACACGCAAGTTTTTTTACTTGTTTCACACATGTCGGTCGAGCACAGTATAATAGGAGTACATTGTATTTATTGCATATGATGGAATGATGAAAGAGCATATGCTCTCTATTTCAAAGTTGATATCTAGCTTAATTCACTACAAATCTCTAGTAATTTATTGCACATGGATGAAAACATGTCCTAATTTTTAGCTTCATTTGCTTTGATGATGGAGATTGCTACGATGTAGATATCGGGACCATATTTATATATATATATATATAAACTTGAAGAGTGGGATCAATTGTCGAACCATAGCTCGAGAAAATCAGTGTATCACAAACAGAACAATAAAGATGTAATTATGTCGAAAACTGCTTTAAATATGACCTGGAAATAATAACAATGTAGGTTGTGATTTTTCGTGCACTCTTCCTTTTTATATGCAGGAGTATACATATAATTTTATTTTCTCCGTTCTCATCGACGGTGAAGTTATTTCCCAAGACCAAATTTACAAGTCACATTAAATACTTTTGTCTATAGGTTGTTACGTAACTTCGCATCATACGTACATAGTTGCCCTGTGACAGTTGCCGTGATCAGCAATTCAAGTTCAACTATGAAGAAAGGGGAAAATAAGGATGAACCATGCACACAAGTCAGAGTTCCAAACATTACAAAAAATTCCATGATCTCAACATTGTTGGATTAGTTTTTTTTTTTTTTATAATAGATATCGAGTTCGAGTCTTATAATTATGGATGAAGAAAAGAGACGGAGATGGTTACTCGGCTTCACCCAGCTCTACGACGAGCCTGCTATGCATTAAACTTCATCGACGTGCGTTTTTCTGGAGAAGTAATTGAAAGCTCAAAAGAACGGGCAAAAGCTTTTAAATTATTGTGAACATTTCATGGGACCGCATCATAATTTGCTCATATATGTATATGAAATAGCAATAGGTCTAGAATTCAAACTTCCATAATATTTCCATCACAAGATATAAGGTAGGGACGCATTTAAGTGGTTGAAATAGTGTGACAAAACGAAATATCCAAATGTAATCTATAAAATATAGTTTGGGTCACTTGTGTCGAAAATAATGGATCTTAGTATAAAGCCAGCTGTGCCAATATTATCAAGGAAATCATACATACGGGATCGAACTAGTGACACGTTTCTGTTTTGATATCAGATCGAAGAATAAGTTTATATTTAATATTCAAATTGACTAAATAAGACCTTTTAATATAAACATGTATATCGTAACAATTAATAATTGATGCTGTTGATCATCATGTTTTTCATATCTTTTGTTTGATCCTTAATCACGCTACGCTAGATATGACCAATAATGGTAAAGAATAACCTTTTCGATTGAGAATCAAATGTTCTTTTTCTTAACCACCCTAATGTTTCTTCCTAATAATGGAAGAATCAAATACAATAATTTCATTAGTCAACTCCTTGACTCATTGATTGAAAACAGACTTCAGTTTAATTTATCCTTGAAATCCGAATCATCTTTGAAAATGGAGCCGCAACCACAACCTTCTACGCAAACCAAAGTTCATTTTGTTTTCCCGAAAATCAAAGCCATAGTCCACTTTTTCCATCATGGCTAAGGTCCGGAAAGAGTTTCACCGTCTACAAACAAATTTTTCCTTCCCTTAATGATCTGAGACCAAAACATGTTAAACATATACCATTCGGTTTATGTGCTGCCCCCTCAAAAAAGAATTTTAATTTTTTTTTTAAAAAATAATAATAATGAGGGAGACAGCAGTCAGCTGTCGCAGTTATTGCTGCTGAGGCTCCTTTTTCCCTATACCATTTCCTATTTGAAAGTTTTAAGAGTTGTGACTGGTCAAGTCGTTGCCATTAGCATTGAATGATTGATGGATAAAATATCCTCATGTTTTTGCCACATTTACCTAATCAAAGCTCCCAATCATGTTACGTTTTGCTAAATCATTGCCAGAATCCTTATTTTAAACTTAGATTAAAACAAACGAATGGGCATTGAATCAATAAAAAAAACACATCCATATAAAACACTGATATATGCCATATAATGAAACGATTTTACTCTGAATATATCATGATCGAAACCTGTGTGACTCGAAAACGTCACAATACACCCTTATATCAAGTGATACATTCACAACCCGAGTTATATCAAGTGATACGCAACACATGCGTCATGCTTATATGTGAACTTGGATCATTTTCAACTATCCATGTTTTTTTGATATGTTGAAGGTATGGTGCAAGCCAATTGTCCTCCAATTCAGATCGCGCTGAGCTGTGCGTGGTGGTCCTCTGATTTATTTTATTAAGACACCCCCACAGACACCCTATAATCCATGTACTCTCAATATATCCACGGTTGCTCGTTTGGGCTATACCTCGACCGTGACATATTGGATAACATCAAGTTTAGGTAAGCTGTAATTGTCGTTTCTTATTTTACTAAAAGAGGCGCCGCATATGCTCTGAAGATCCGCGCAAGCATCATTTCATCACAGGGATAAGCGGATGGAGTTGAAACGATTTCAAGACACACGATCGACAATTACACATGGAATCCTAGCAGAGTCACATCTACTTATCAAGAACCGAACACCCGACATTGTTAGTGTAAGGATAAGAGCTGAGTCTCTCGAAGTACCGACCACCCGATGTTAATGCAAAAGCAAGACTCTTGAAGTAGTCGTCAACCTCAACCGGAGTGCCCTGAGGTTATCATGGATTGCTCCAAGCAAAAGATATCAATGATGGATTGCGCTTGCCTTGCCCACTTTGGAGAAGAGGCTAGCTAAGCATGGCAAGGACCAGGCATGTTCAAGGCATGCAAGACTGCAACAAAACATGGTAATTGGGTACCTCACATCAACAATCGTCAATTATTAAAGTGACAAAGGACACAAAGTATCTATACCTAGTGTTGTGGCTTTCTAGGTTCAAACAAGGAGGGTAACTCATAGAGCACTCCAGAACTGTTGTACACTTTGTGATTTGTCCTCGACGCCGACTCTCCTACGAGGGGAGGTGGAGATGAAGCGACCGGCTTATGAACTAGGCCTCAGGAGGCTGTCGTCGTCGTTACTCGAAGAAATGGGGCTGTGATTTGTCGCACCTAGCGAGGGCAGGAGTGACCGTTCTATACAGTAGAAACATAAACCCAATGCGAACCAGGAACAACACAGAACTCACCATGAACGATCTTTATTGCAAACCCACGACAGGAAACCAGAAACAAGCAACCTGCATAGATTACTTGCGAGACACTGGTGATTGGTGAAAGAGGCAAAAGATAACGTGCAACAAAATCAGCACGAACTCCAATCATAACATAATCGTAACAGAAATCCCATCAAAGAACGTAACAGAATCAAGGTGCAAAGCTCAACAGTGATCCCCTCAGCAGTATAAGTTTTGACACGATTAGCAAGCTTGCAAATGTTATAGAGCACAGTAACGACAACAGGAGCATTTGAAGTTCTTTCTTAGAAGATGGGCACCGGAACTGTGTGAGTCGCTTCAGTTTCATCGAACCTTTATTTTTTGATCTAGCACCAGAAGTAGAGCAAATATCAACCTTCAACAACATTGATAAGCTCATACTCGATCAGCGATAGATTGTTATCTTCCTTGACCGTGAACTCTGCTGGTTCGGCTACTTCAATGCGGCCCCACCTGTCAACAGCAAGCCTCATGGATCCCTTGAACATATCGATTTTGGCATTTCGGAGAGTGACAGTAGTCCCTGCTGTCATCACATTCACTGAAGACACAAGCAGCAGACTCATTAGCACAGAACCACGTACACATGAACATTTAAATAGTGACTGAAGGTGAGGTAAGGACTCCAACAATTCCATTAGACCATGACAAATTTTGACAGAGTCATTCCTCGCACACACCAGCCTAGTATTAACTCAAAGAACATAGAGTTCACACATATCAAAGTACCAAAATGTATTGCATAGAACATAAACAAATTTTACGAAAGTTTACAATAGAGCTTAAGTATTTACAAACGGAACAAAAAGGTTCTAGCAGTTGGATAGAAAGGAACATATATATGATCTTATTCAGAACACAATACTTCTGCACTGAATTACACCACAAATATGAATCATATGAAGACACCACGAAAAAAAAAAAAAAATTCAAGGGAGGAAAAAAACGTCACCAGATCTCATACTTGCTTGAAGCCTGACCACATTTCAGTGATTAGATTTGTGCAAAAGAAATAAGCGAACATGCAAATACTTAACAAAAGAACAAACCAAATATTTTCTTTTTCTTTTTATTTTCTCATTCATTCCCAAGGCAAAGAAAGGGCTCCCCACAAGGCCACAGCTGCAATACACACTTCCAACCTACTACGATTCTTGCATAACGTTTTCTTTTTCCCTTTTTTGCCAGAGAAACACACCTATTTTGGTGTGCTTCCACGTTCTACTTCACAACTTTGACATATGCTAGCATGCATTTCCTTCTAAAACTTTAAAAGATGCAAATTACAGAATGCTACCCTGAACATAGTCACCAATGATAAATTGTCAAACATTAAGAAACAACAATAACAACCAAGTTCAAGTAACTATCACTGAGCCGTATAAGCAAAAAAAAGTTGAAGGCCACAAGTAAAAATTATCCAATGTTCCCATTTCAAGTACAAGGTTAGAGGCTTCGAGTAACTGATTTAACATTGCCAGGCCAAGAGCAAGCCTTCAAATGGCATACACATAGAGAGAGAAATAGAAGAAGTTTAGATTGTTTAAAACGTTGGCAAACATCTAAGCAACTTCACATTTTTTAACAATTCAAACGCGTGAATTGTTCAATTAAATTTTTATTATATAATGTTACAAATGGTCTCATGTAATTCAGGGTTCCAAGGACAAAAACTTCTCAGCGGTCGCCTAAATGAGGCAAATAAAAAAAAATACAGTTAGCATAAATTGTATGACCGGTTATGTAAGAACAGATTTTGAACCAGAATCAGCAATGCAGCTTCGGCCTTGATCTTCATACCAGAATGAGATTGTGTAAAACTTACAATCAAATAAATCAGTTATCGGCAGAGACTAAAACCATTAGAATCACAACACAGCCTGACATATGAAAACCACAAGACACTAACCACGCAGTGCAATATACCTTGAGCGTCTCGGGCAGTGAAGACAATCATTCCTGTCTCATCCCCTACCAAACATTCAGCCATACGTGACTGGCGACCTTGAGGTCCATCAGAACGGCCTCTTGGAGCAATCAACTTGGAATCAACGACCTTTACTGTGAGTGTAAGGCCACTTAAACACGGTCTTAGCTGCTCTACCTTGGTAAAAACTGGCTTCCTCAATGCAGGCTTTGCTTCCGCCATTCCTAATTTAACTACAAACCACCAAAAAAAAATAAAAAAATCCTTAGAGTTCAAATTTTTATTCAATACACAAGAAAGACATAAATAGAGGATGTTTCCCACCATTTTGAAATGGGCACTGGTAAACATAACACACAATCTTGCTGGTACCATGGTTAAAACGGATAAACCGAAAGAAACATGAGCAATACTTAAAAAAAAAAAATCCTACCTTTTATACCAATATATGGAGACGCAAACAAGCATCATTAACCTTCAGGAGATCGAAAACGATGACCGCACTTACCCCGATGATTTTTTATTGGCAAAGATTTAGTGTAATCTCATTCTATTGGCTTCAATGCCATTCAAGCCAACAATGTTGACATCTACAAATATACTATCAGGACACCAACCTGATCGAAAGCAATTCCCACAAGGGTTATAAAGTTGATGCAATGTCAATTACTATTTCACAAAGGAAAATTAGGGCTCAGAACAGAAAACGACACTAAAAATTGAAAACAATTGAAAGATATCAAAATCAAAACAATCTCATTTCTAATCACCAAAAACCCAACACGCAAAGCACATCACATCCAATGTAAATCAGCGATTCTCGCAAATCCACCACGAAAAAAATCAAAAGCTTCGGTCTTTTCACCAATGCGAGCAATTCGATTTGCAATTCAATAAAGACCCATCACAAGAATCGTGCAATGGAAAACAAAGACGATTGAATCAATAGAACAGAGAAAACATGCTTACAAGAAAATTTGGCAGGGTTTAGGATGTGTTTCAGAACCGCAGCCGTGAATGGGTTGTGCCTTTTGGGTTTGTTTGTGTTCTATTCCGTTTTTATGTGACTCTCACGTGTAGGATATCTTCAAGTGTTAATTGGATTTGATCATGGTTCGTGAGACGTTGAAAATTAAAGGTTAATCTAAAATTTGATATGAAATATATTTTATATTTTATTCTTTATATATTTTACAAATGATCTAAAATTTAAAATGATCTAAAATATATTTAGATTCGTGAATTTAAATTTTTTTCTCTCTATTCATCCTATTCAACCTTCTTCTAAGATATTCCATTATGATCGTAACGAGGTAGGGAGATGAGGAAACCCTTGGCTTAATCCATGTTTAGTAAGGAAAAGCTTAATTAAGGACCCATTAATTTCAAGAGTAATTGACAGTGGAGAGGCATACCATTAACCGCTGAATAAAAGTGCATGGAAATCTCAGAAGCGGTAGCTACTCCTATAGGAAGAGCCAATGAACTGAATCATAGGGTTTCCTTATGTCCAATTCCATTATGCACCTAAGAGAAATATTCTCCCGATCATAGACAAATATCAATTCCTGACAGCGCATCACACTGTCCATAATTAGTCTACCTTGAACGAAGGCACTCTGTGATTCATGAATGAGACCAGAAATCACCCGCTTCAGTCTATCACACAAGACATTAGAAATGATTTTATACATAGTAGAACAATATGAAATAGGTCTAAATTCTTAGGGGACGAAGGGCCATCACCTTTTGGAATAACATGATACTTTCGTTTAATATATAATACAGATGTTGTGACCATGAAAAAAACGAAGAAGAAAAAATACATAATATATCCTCCTAAAAAAATTGAAAGATTTGATGAAGAAGGATTTGCCTACATAAATTACAGTCAATATGATAAACGATAAAATATTATTTTACATAAAATTATCGTATAATATTAATCATTATTTGAGTTATATATACATTTTTCGATGTTAATTAAAATATGTCTGTTAGTCCGATCCCTTTGTGATTAGGTCGGGCACAACATTCCCGACACAAACATAAACCAGAGTGTAAAGAAGTGCGTGGCACCTTTGGTACCATTACCATACCCACCATTAAATCACTGGTCCTGATTATGAGACCGCACCACATTATTCCATTTGTACTCTCTTCATAATCGTCAATACATATATCACCTCACATTTTTATCATTGCATTTGCAAGTTCTGGACACTGAAGTCCATAAAATAACCAATGTTAATTCCATTCATATCAATATTGTAACACCTACCCAATGACTTTACACCACCTTAATCCAGACGCTTCTTGACACAAAGGGGAGGTTACCATGTCAAGGTTCCGTGAACTTCATAGCCAATCCACCACCTATAAGAAGTTACTACAAGCAAAATGACATCCATCACAGATATACCCAAATCCGAAACTGAGCCTAACCAACCCACAAGGCTCAGTTTCCAGTTTCTAGTTTCTTGTTGGGGTATTTTTTTCAAATGGCAAATGCAACCACAGATATACCCAGAGAGATCAAGGCATGGGTTTATCATGAGTATGGAAGTGTTGATGTGTTGAAATTGGAGAAGATTGCTGTGCCAGAGTTGAAGCCTGGGCAGGTGTTGGTGAAAGTGGTTGCTGCTGCACTCAACCCTGTTGATTTCAAGCGCAGGCAGGGCTACTTCAAGGCCTCTGATTCTCCTCTCCCTGTATGTGGTTAGCTCTTGTAGTTCTTCTTCTTGTTGTTGTTCTTGGGTAGGGTTGTGTGGTTGCTGCTGCAAAAGGTATAATTGTGTAGCTACAAAAGTTCACTGAGAGAGTGAAAGACAATCTTTCTCGTAATTTTAGAATCAGGTTCGATCTAGAAAACAGTGCCTCTATTATAATTATGTTGGGTATAAATTACGAATCTTATGTCCTCCTCATAGTTTTGGTTAGATTATGTGGGATGTTGTCTTCGTCTTTACCCAGGGTAGTAATGATTTGTATCCTTGATTTGCAACTTGCTAGGAGTTTATGTTTGTGTATAACGTCCTATAATTTTTATGCATCCTATTATGTTTATGTGAAGCTTGTGTTACCAGAGATTAGGTGTTGCAAATGCTAATCAAGAAGATCCCACTCTTTCTCTTGGGCTAACTTGCATCTAACTCGCGATCATTTGAACATAGATTGTCCCAGGGTATGATGTAGCTGGAATAGTGGTGAAGGTCGGAAGCGAAGTGAAAGAACTGAAGGTGGGAGACGAAGTATATGGAGACATCAACGAGAGAGCCATTCATGGACCAAAGCAGTTCGGATCTCTTGCGGAGTACACTGCTGTCGAAGAAAAGCTTTTGGCTCCCAAACCCAAGAACTTGGACTTTGTTCAAGCTGCTTCCCTGCCTTTGGCCATTGAAACTGCTTATGAAGGTCTCGAGAAAGCGGGATTCTCTGCCGGTAAATCTCTTCTTGTGCTCGGAGGTGCAGGTGGTGTTGGATCACTAGTTATTCAGGTATATATATTCTTCTTGGCTTATCGATTTCCACTAAAATTAAGTGATTACGAGGGACAAGATTAGGTTCATATCGTTTCCTGTGACAAGTTCGCTATGTTGGTTTGAGTCAGATAGAGAGATACTTATGTAACGTGTGCGGTGCCATATGCTAACAGTCTCAATGGAGATAACCTGTGTGATGCCACTAAATTTCCTGCTCGAGAGCCCTCACTGCTGTGTGGCTCCCTTTTGTTGGATTTGTGCAGCTAGCAAAACATGTTTTTGGAGCATCTAAAGTGGCAGCGACCGCAAGCACGGGAAAACTGGAGCTCTTAAGGAACTTAGGTGCTGATCAGCCGATAGACTACACACAGGTTAAGTTCGAAGTTCTGCCGGAGAAATTCGACGTCGTTTATGATGCAGTTGGTGAGTCTCTTGATCCTCTTACATGGGGTTTAGTCCAATTCGAATGTATCCTTGACAATGTGTGATGGATTTCCTCGTCAAAATGAACAAGGGAAGGCGACAGACCGCTGAAAACAATTAAAGAAGGCGGAACTGTTGTGTCCATTGCTAGCCCTGTCTCACCTCCCGGCTTCTTCTTTATACTGACTTCTGATGGAGATTTTCTGAAGAAGCTGAATCCGTACATAGAGAACGGGACGGTGAAGCCGATACTTGATCCAAATGGACCATATCCTTTCGACCGGGTAGTCGAAGCCTTCACTTACCTCGAATCAAACCGGGCGATTGGGAAAGTCGTTATCCATCCGATCTCGTGAGCAGGATCATATTACTGATCACTATGCTATTGTATCTTGTGTGTTATGCTGGATAGGAGGTTCTGATGCATCCTGTTCTGTTTTTTTTTTAAGCACCGAACTGCTGGTTCGAGCTATCGTTCCTATGTTCTCAACTATGCGAAATGAAATAAAAAGGTGTGTTAATAGTAGTTCGACTCTGTTTGATGCCTTGAGAAAATTTGCAAATGTGCAGCAAGTTATGGGTGTTTTATCATTGCGAATAATGAAAGGTTACAAGAAACATTGCTCAGATAACTTATCTTCCGGGGCTGACATAGCAGCCACGACATTCAGGTAAGGAAACACCTGAATAAGAATTGAAGTTCGAAGAACAGGTAAGCGATGGATGGACGATTTGTCTCACACCGAAAGGATCGGAGAGCTGGAGGAGCCCATATCCCAGAGCTCAAAGGATCCCTTCACGAAATCGTAATGCGCTCCCTTCAGCACCAGAGTTTTCTTGCCTACTCCCTCGTGGACGAATGGGTATGTCAGTAGATTCTCCAGTGATACATTGACTGCTTCCTGCATATTTGAAGATTTGGATCTTCATCAGTAACTTTGATGCACTCTATACAGTGTATAGTAGATGAGAGTAAAGCAACCGATCAAACTGGATTTTTGTCTTCACGAAGAAGTAGCTGCTATGTTTGAATTGAACGTTCGAACTAGCTGAGTTACCAATGATCATCTAATGCACTTTTGAACCCACCTTCTCGCAGTTCTTGCACTGCTCTGCAAACTCCAAGCTTCCATGTTCGGATTTGACCTTAGACCTTGCAGGCTCGCATATCTTGACCCAATCTTCAATGAAGTCACTGCAAGTTTCATTGTTCCCGTGTCAAATTGAATCGTTAGTTTGATTTATCGAGTAAAATACAGTGGAAGATCTAGGAAGCCTTTCATACGCAGACTAAAGGGCTCACGTGGCAGTTGTTCCGTCGTCAGGGATGGACATGAGTCCTTTGATCCCACCGCAACAGCTGTGTCCGATCACCACGATATTCTCCACCTGATGCAAGGCATTTGGTTACACCCTCATCTTACTGAAAACTGTTTTAATCTAAGCTGATCAATCCTCAAAAAGGTTTACAAGCACTTCCAACTTGGTTACCTTGAGATGCAGAACTGCATATTCGATGGCTGCTCCAGCACCCGAATATTTAGTCTGAGATAAACATCAAGTGAGTGAGTCCTGACTCCTGTAAGCTGGAAGGGACTACTATTAACCAAATATGAGTCCCCTTTCAATAAGAAATTCGGTAAATCTTCGTCACGTTGATAATTCTTTGTCGGGTTATGATTTGAACAGGGTAAAATCGGTACCTTATCGTAGGCAGGGACCATGTTGGCAATGTTTCGGACGAGGAACGCCTCTCCGGGTTGGAAATCCAAGACATGCGAGGGACAAACGCGAGAGTCCGAGCAAGCAAACACCAAGAACTGCACATACATGACCCAAATTATATCATTTCCAGACAACTAGACCAATGTTGGAATATATGAATAAACAGGTGAGTATGCTAGTGATTTCTTACCTTGGGGCTCTGGCCTTTTGCAAGTTCGTTGAACAAAGCTGGGTTTTTCCTGGGTGGAACGATAACATAGAGATGAATTCTTGTTGAATATCATGCGTCAAAGAATTCACGGAATCTATAACAGGATAAATGGGTTGCAAATACTGGAGTCTGTATTCAACAAGAATTCACGGAATCGACTTATGGCGGCAACAACAGTAGCGGCGACAACCCATTGGCTGCAGCGACACTCATTACTCTTTTTTTCTTTTTGTTGTGTTTGCCGCAGCAGGCAGCGAGCAGCCATTGCTGCTGCGGCTGTAAACCGTTCACAGAATCTAGGAAGGATAAAGGGGTGCAAGCTGCATCATCTACGACCCCCACACTTCGAATCCATCGTCATTGTTTCTGTTTTTTTTTTTTTCCCTTTTCTGAACTACTTCCATTTCATGGTGTTAGATTACAAAGATTCATACCAAATGATCAAACGATTTAATCCAAGAAACAACAGTACAAAATGAGAAATCACCAACTTGAACTCTATACAACATTAATTATACGGTTGATCATATCTATTTTGAAAAGTTTTATTTTTCTATTTTTTTCTCTTGAAAATAAAACAAAATTTTCTATTTATTTATAAAAAAACCACCTAAAATAAAAATATTTTTTTATTTAAATATCATAATATCTTCACTGTTCCAACTTTTCCTCGGTGTACGTGTCATAAATTATTTGTGACAAGGATAAAGCGGACCAAAATGAATATCCGTGAAATTGACGGTAGTACCCCTACCCTCACCCTGACGACTCAACTTTTTACCGAAATTGCAGTGCAAATCCCAATGCATCTGCCCCTGAGAAAAAGTAGACGCTACAAAGTTCAAACTGCAACTACTGCTGGGAGTATTTTGTACTTCCATCTAGTGCGCAGCCACTACACGATCATTCCACGAGGACAATCATTTCTGTCATCTGTTTTTTTTTCCCTTGTTAAAAAAGTTATTGTCGGTTATATTCCTTCCGTTTTTATCATCTGTTTTTATGTTTAAATATTATTTTTTATTAATTTATTATAAAATATTGATGAAAATTAAATTTGTGTATTTAACCGTAGGTGTGTTTTGTTACTATTAAAAAATTGCTTGATACAAAAAGTGAAACTTCACAATATATATATTTGAAAAATAAAATTACGATCATGTTATAATTTAAATATAACAAAAAAAAATTGATAAATTTATACTCATGTGATAATAATAAATTATAATAATTTGATCTACATAGTTTTTCAGCTTAAATAGTGAACCATACCTGTATCTTAAAATCGGGAACATTAATTGTCCGAACCATCCCAATCCATAGTCAAACCTCTCGTCGAAACCGATGTTCATTTTCGACAGTTACGATGAAGAACACAAAAAAACAGAGGAAATGAAAACAAAGCACAACGTACTTGAACTTGTGGGTCTTGAAACGGATGAATCCATCCTTGATCCTCTCTACCGGATCAAACACCGCACCGTCCTCTGTCTCCGTCGTCACCGTCGCTTCCCCCAACTCCGCCGTCACCGCCTTGATCTTCTCCGCCGCCGTCTTCTTCACCGCCTCATCTTTCCCACTGCACAGACACACCACAAATCAAATTCAGAACACAAAAGCAAAAAGGACAAAACACATGCACAGGTACAGAGTTGTTTGCACAAATCAATTGGACCGTCAGATTCGGGGGACCCACTGAGTGAAATGTACGGTTGATCTGAGCCTTTTACCTGAGGAAGCTTTGGAGAGCGGAGATGGCGTCCGAGTATGTTGATTCTGCCATCACTATTCTCTTCTTTCTCTGTTCAAAACAGATCGATACACAGTTACGTTTATAATTGAAATTATCACTTCAATAGTTGGAAACGTGAGAAAAACTGAAGAGCAACGATCAGGTAATCATTAGATTTGGTCTTGATCGAAATCAAAACAGGGGAGATCAAACGATTCAGTCGCGATGGAAGAACAGGGGAGATGAGGGGTGATGATCAGATTGTTGAGGTTATGTCTGAAAATGAATTCAGATAGATCATAAGAGAAATGGATGAAATGAAACGGAGGATGATGGGGGCGATGAAGGAGTGATACACGAACCTTAGAAAGGGGAAGGTTTTGGATTCAGACAAAAGGTAGAGAGAAATACGGTGAGAATGATCCTTTTTCTCTTTTAATTGGTTCACGAGACTGACGATCACTCCCCAGTGTGGAATTATTTATAGAATATACTAACCAGGATTATCGGACCCAAAGACTCGATCGTTCAGTGATGAATCAGCAAGTGATTTAATTTAATTATGGTTAAACTAAGTAATTTAAATTTTTTTAATTGTTGATTTGAATAGGGATTGAATATCAAGAATTTATTTTATGGAAAAGGTTGATGGAGAAATACATGGAGGAGGAAGGAAGATGATGATGGGGGGCGCATGTGCGACGATGGATTTGGACTTTGGATGGCTCGTAGTTGACAAATGAACCAATGCATCCTTGGCTAGTGGTGACAAGTGGACGTAGCATGCTAACGTGGGTCCCTGTTTATCATCAACGACCAAAGTTTTTATTTTGTGTGGGATATAAGGGATAATTATGATGTGATATCTAGTTTTATATTTTTTAATATATTTTGATATTTATTTTGAGAATTTATGTTTGTAGTTTACGATTTTTAATGGATATTAAAATATAAATAAAATTTCATTTAAATCTTTTTTATGTAAATTGCCAATATAAGAAAAATAAATATAAATAAGAAAGTGTAACGGTAGACGATTATCCGAAATTAGAGTCACTTATAATATTTGAGAATGTTACCATTCATGTCTAGCACCAGATTATCGGTGGCTCAGTATTCGTCTTTAGAATATTATCGTTGACAACCGTTGTGCATGTTAGTTTCTCTAGTGTCGTATAATATTCATTATATTCTAGTTACTATTACCAAAGTTATAACTCGTGTGCTCTATTTTTAATTGATCTAAGATGGTTAGCGTTGACAACGGTTGTGCATAGTAGTTGCACTAGTGTCCTATATATTAGCACTAACATTAGATTATTTAAAATAGAGATTTTATATTAAAAAATTAGAATAATGATGTGATAAAAAATCGAAATGATATTAAAAATATGTGTTGAATTGTGTTTTAAAGTGTAAAAGTTGTAATATATATGAGATAGATAAATTCGATGAAGTTAATGTATTAATATAATATTCTTTATTTTTGTAGATCAATTTAATATAATATTATAATACATATACTAAAGAGTGAAAAATAAAGGAAAAAATTATAGAGATTTTGATGCAAGTGCTCTTACATGTTTATGCGTTTTGCCAATGTTTAAACATATCTATCACTCGTACTTTATCGTTTATGCATCATCTTTTTGTTGATATCCGACAGTCCAAGTTAGTTTATCTCCATTAGGATATGAGTTTGACAGAAAAACAGAAGTCGAGCCAAGCAACCGACCATCGTTTTGATAGTGATGAAGTAGCCTTTGGGATTTTGGCCTCATGTTAGTGATAACAAGGACAATGATCGAACTGAAAAACATGGAGTAGCATTTTTTTACTCCAAGTTGTTAACTTACACCAGATAAAACCTGAGAAAAATATGATCTCACAGAGATAAGAGCAATGCATTTTCTAAAGCTGCTTGTTGGCCTATGCATTTGATTTCACCCCTTGATTTGATTCCTGGAAAAAAAAAATTACAGGGTCTGAGTCTCACCACGTTACATATGGATATATGTCCAATCCTCGAGCAATGGACTAGGTGATCGATAAATATAATACATTATCCTCTGTTTTCTAATGTTTTTTATTGGCAGAAAATAGTGGATGCATTCAATGAAATTATCTAGTAGGATAAGAAACTGGAAGCCTGAAATGAACTTATCTACAATGAAGTTCCAACATTACCATACAAATAACAAGAGGCTTTATCAAAGATATATATAGAGTAAGAGCAGCGATGTTAAAGAGGACTTTACCAGGTTCGGTAATCCAGAAAGAGTGCAGCCACATAATCGACGGAACTTAGCTCACAATAGGGTCACAAGAACATTGATCGTATCGATCTTTTCGAGCCAAGACCTTAACGAGCTCATCCAAGTACCTTTAAGTTAAGAGAAGCGCGATGCTGTACCTTATGTGTATGATATAGTGTTTCAGGCCACTGATCCAACTGAGAGGAGTTTAGAGCATATACAAGGAGTTTGGTTTGGAAGAGCTAGCATAATATGAGCCAAGAACTTTAGAAGCAGCAGAAAAATAGAATTTGATGACAGGAAGGCATGGAATGATTACCACAACTCCACAAGCAACAGTGTCTATCCATTTTGACATGGCATGCAAATCCACTCTGGATCATTTGGAAAGCAACCCCAATATGAATCTTGATGTTGAACACGGTGATGAATTCATTATTTGGCCTTCTTGTCTGATTAAGGTTTTGGACAGTAATGGCTAGAAACTCTGCACACAGATACGTACAAACCTCTCATTTGTTATATGATTGATGTGATGAAAAATCTAGACACAAGTTTTTAAAATCAATGATCAATTGCAATTATAAGAGACGGATTAATTTTATGTTTGGTGAGATCGTAAAACACATCTTATCAGTCACAAATGCATGGTTGATACAACAAATTGCATTTTTCTGAACTAGGGTTTGAACCAGACCAGATCCAATTCACGCTTTTGTTTTGGTGATCGATTTCACCAACGATGAATCATATCAGTTATCAGTTGCCAAAGCCGCTCTGCTTCGTCGAAAACCTAGTATGGATTTCACGGATGTCGCGAGCTCAAGGATTCGATTCATTGAGATGTGACTCAAATGGGAAACTGACGTCCTAGGTGGTTTCCTTCCACTAATTTTCTTGATCTTCTTAATCGGGACATTTGCTTTGGCGAAGCCAAGCATAAACATGATGATTATGATGAACAATTGACTACAGATCGGAATCTATTGTCTGCGTTCTCTATTGGGAGATTAAAAATTGTGTAATCCTTCTTGGCAAATCATATGTGGTGTGTTATGAAATTACTCAGGGATCAAATGGTTGTTGCTCGCGGAAGAAAGTGAGAGAAAAAATAATGAAGGAAAGTTTCAACGACAATGTCGTTAATATTTTCGCAAAAAGGATGCTCAGATGTTATGTACACCTTTTAGTGGGAGGGCATTGAGCCACTACTCCCATTCCCTTCGCAGATTTTGATAACATGCTCGTTTGACGACTGATGATGATCGCTGTTGTCAAACCAATGCTCACCTTACTTTTTATGATTCTGAGAAGGGAATCATGTATGTAATTCTCTACCTGTGACCAAACAGGAAAACATCTCTTCCAATTCTGCAATGTCCGAAACGTTTTTCATGTGCTCATATGTTTCCATTTTTATTTTATTTTTGTGTTCTTTCATTCTCATCCCTTTACTTGGATCAAATGAGTTAATCTTGGTGATTGCTGGTGTACAACCTTGAATGAGGAGGCGGCCTTTCCAAAATGCATAAGGAACATTCACTTTCCCGTGGGTTGGTGTTATGAACTTGGGTTTGAGTTCGAGTCATCGAGCGATTATCTGAGAAATGTGAGTTCATAAGCATTTTGCTCTTGTTCTTATTTCTCATTTCTCGATGAACCTATTGTGAACTCTTGAATTTTGATTGTAATTGTTTCATTTATTCCATGAAAAAAGATCATGCAAAATACCCAATTTTATTCTATGAGTTTTTTAATTTTCCAATAATATTGTATGAAATAAAAAAGTTTCAATTTTATACTATAAATTGATTTTAAGTTCCAAATGTAATCTCCTTTTAACAAAATTAATTCTTATATAAAAAAAAAAACAAACCAAAAAAAAAGAATTAGAACTAATTACACATGTTCGGTTTCCCTTAATCCTTAAATCTAGTCCTAATTCGATTTTCAATATTTTTTTCTTCTGATTTCGATCCTTAGAGTTTAATTATAACCCTAATTCTCTGAAGTGGTCAATCAATCCGAAGAATCGACAAAATCATCCACGACCAGATTATCAATTAATTGACAAAAACAAGAATATTCATACTAGCACGTGATGAAATATCATGTCTATTTGAGCTGGGGGTCTTGAGTGAATCACTCCAATAATTTCTGTCTGATCTCAAGATCAAATCTTAAATATTGAGATGCATAACTAAGATTCCATTACAATACATGCCGATTTTATTTGTATTAAAAGTTAAGTCACATAAGATATTATATGCTCATAGTATAAAATTGAGACCTTTAAATTTGTAGAATATGATTAAGACGTTAAACATTTTATAGAATAGATTTGGAACTTAAAATTAATTTACAATATAAAATTAAAACTTTTTTTTTTATGAAATATAATTGAAAAATCGAAAAATTCATATAATAAAATTGGATATTTTGCCAAAAAGGTTCTCTTATATAAAGAATACAAATTAAGGAAACCTTTTGTAAATATCCGATTCTCACAATTAACAAATACATATAAACCAAGAAATAATTTGATAAAAAAAAAACTAGAAAATAATAATAACGCTAAATGAAGAAACAAAATAAAATCCAGAAAAATAACAATAAATAAAAGTTTCCTAATTTGGTGTCTCATGCGTCTTTCGAGCATATTGCTTTCCCACGAATGCATATCCCTAACAGTTGGATTCTTGTTCGCATCTTTCCATTCCTTCTTGTTTGATTGTTTGTTGTTGGGTGATGCTCTTGGAACTTGTTTGCCAGAAATTGTGCTCTAAGTTGGGTACCTTGTGTGAGTATGTCACCATGTTTGGCAGAGTTAATGAGTCCTTTATTTTCCGCTGTTGTAGCTAAGCAAAGAGGCTCTCTATAAAAAATACCGTCTGGTCTTTGTATACACAATCCATGAGTATTTGATGAAGGTATTATGTGAAAGAAGGGAATTCATAGCACAAAGCATCGGTTATGTGTAAATTGGTCATTTTTTTAGTCATTGATCAAAGTACTCAAGTGTTATTGTGCTGGGCACGGCTACATCCAATTTGAAGTCTCTCATGTGCATTCGTGTGATGTTTAGAAAGCGTGGTTGCTTGAAGAGTTGAGGATGTTTCTGTGCCTTTAATCCAGAAAAAAAAGTGTACTGACCAAATAATTCATTTTGGCTGGCTGTGGACACACACTGCCACACTGGGGGGATAGTCTCCTTTGGTACTACTAGCATATACGCTTCTGGTCATACAACATCATGATTTTCTTCTATGCTGGAGACAGATGCAATGAATTTATACATGGTAGAAACAAAGACTTGCGGGTTCACTGCGGTAAAACTGGAGCTAGTTTTTAAGTGTGAAAACAGACGTCTCAGGTGAGGTGAGTTATGCATTGATAAGCACATATCGGAGAGCAATCCTAGAAGCATCCATCAAGACCTGAATTCTAATCGTCATCACGTGTTCAAGAGTGTCATCACGGAGTATACAATATCATACCTTGTTCAAATAAGGCATATCAAAATAAAGTGCATCAACATATAAAAAATCAAACATTACAAGAAACACATTCCAGCCTAAACACAATCTAAATTCGTAATCAGTCAACAAAATACAACAAGACTTTTGATGCTAATCAATAGGGATGAACATTTCTGCTCATACCATTCACATTGGTGAAAAACCCCACCAAATCCTGCCGGTACGGCAAGTACGACTTCCTCCTCGCCGCCTCCCCTGTTTTCTTCCTCCCATATTGCATCACATACGACCCCGTCGCCGCCGTCTTCTTCTTCTCTGGCAACGCACCGGCGGTCACATTACTCGATTTTCTCCTCTCTTTCGTGGTTGTGTTTGTCGTCGTCATCGTCGCCGTTTCATGCTTTTCGTCTTTTTTGTGATTAGCGAGGAAGACGAACGCGTCCCTCCCGTCGCTGTAACTCCGTAAAAGCATGTCGCGGAATCGGAACAGCTTCGAGAACCCCGTCGAGTTGCTCTTCTTGCAGATCTCCGGAGCTGATGTCGAGAGGTCCTCGTTGGCCTTCTCCGTCATGGACCAGGCGCAGGACGGTCCCTCGGTCACGGTCTCCTGCGCGAGATCGGTCCGCTCGATGAATACTTTCCTGATTGGAGACGGAGACGAGGACCTCGTCTCGTCGTGATCAGCGGAGGAGTCGTGGAGGACGAAGTGGAAAAGAGGCCGGATCTGGCCGTCCTCGAAGATATCGTCGGCCGCGATCGGGGAATTCGATTGTTCGCAGACGAACGAGAACTCGCAATCCTCGTCGTCTTCCTCGTGGTGATCATCTTGTTCTCTTCGAGTACTCGTACTTTCCAGGTGCGCATCATCGTCTTCTTCGTTTAAGATCATGTTGAAATGCTGTTCAATTTGGTTCAATTGATCCTCTGTGGGAGTCGAGCCGGACGCCATTGTAGCCATTAACTAAGATCGATGAAAATGTTCAACCAAAGAAAATCGACGAGAATGAATTTGTGCAACTAGAGCTTTGATTATACTGATTGGATAACAGATCGCGTGCGTGGAATTTGAGTAGATTAATGAAATCGAATGGAGGAAATATGGTGTAATGTAGAGGAGAGGAGAGGAGAGGAGGAAAATGTATGAGAAGAGAGAATTGGTTAAGGGATATACGTTTCAACGACTTTGGATAGAGTGATGAGAAAATGAAATGGAATAAAATGGAATGAATATGATATGACATGCAGAGAGGGCCAAAGGCGAAATGGTTGTTGCTAGTAAAAGCGGGGGGAACGAGGCGCCCTAAACGTGAGCGCGTTTGGTGGGGAATTATCGGCGGATATTATTCTCCTTGCTGGAAAAAGGAGAGGATCAAAGAAACTTCTGCTTTACTTTTCCCCTTGTTGAGTATTGTAGCTAATATAGCTATCACGCGGTTTATTTTAATGTCTGATGTGTTCACATAATTGTTGATTGTTTTATGGATCACACGTCTGACTTAAGACATACAAATATCGAAACAACTTAAGCTAAGAGAGTGACATTTGTTAAGATAATAATAGCAGTACCCGTTCGTATGATTTAGATGTTTTTTTCTCGACATGTGTTTTAGATGTTACAAATAAACTTTTTAAACCTTGGCTTGATCGACTAATTAATTTGCGTTATCGTTTCAAATTTTTTTACTCCCTTCCTCGTCCCGGTGAAACACATACATATGTAGCATTATTTTAGATATATGAATATAAATATTATTTTTATATCAAATTACGTCTGATCGTCCCATTATATGTATTAGGTTGAAGTACATAATTTACACACGATAAATTTATAAAAAAAAATATGTTTAATCTTCGTTGTACACGTGACAAGTCAATATGTTGCGATTTTCGTGACACGGAAGAAGTATTTCTTTTTGGATAATGAAATTTCTTCTACTTTTGAGTGTAAACAAGCTCTTACACCAGCTGTAATTACTCCAACGCATATTTTGCTTAATTGGTTACGTTTAATTTTCTCCTTTACTAAATGAAACGTAATATTTTTGGTTGAATTTGAACAACACCGAACTTTGTGGCGTGAACGCATGTTGAGATTGGCCATCGTCCACCGAAAGGAAACTACCCCGCTGCAAATGCCTGATCATTGGACCATTCAAGGTTCAATAGTCAAACTCTGACCAAGTTAATCGCAGCTTCTATTGACCTCACGCTCACATTTCTCAACACCACCCTTTTCCAAAACCACCATCGACCTCCCACTTCACATTGGGCTTCTCGGCCCATGTTATCCAGTCCATTGGGCCCACAATACTGGACCTCATTCTTCTCTTCCAAAACAGCCCAAGGCCCTATCAGACAAACCTCTCTGAATATCTATCTGCCCTTTTCCAATTCCTTCCCGGTTTTCTCGTTCCTCTCTTTTCCTGTCCCCACCACGTTCTCCCTCTCCTCAAACCCCCCACAAAAGGACAAAACCACCCCGTCAACTACCCCCACCATCAATGCCGGAATCCACCCACCGTGCCGCCGCCCCCCGCCGCCGATCCTCCCAAATCTCAATCAGTTTAAAGTTTTGATAGAACTGATTCCCGGAACAAATCATGTCCCCATCGAACATCATCATCTTGACCTTTTCAATTCTCTGCATTCTAACAACATTATCATCAACCTTTAATCCCAACGTGGAATCCGATTCCTGTTCGGGCCATCGGATCCACATCCGGACCCTCCCGACCCGCTTCAACCTCGACCTCCTCTCCAACTGCTCCGCCTACTACCCGCTCTACGACGACTTCTGCCCCTACCTCGCCAACCACGGCTTCGGCCAACCGACTCACAACAAATCGCTCTCATGGTACCGCACCGACCCCACCATGCTCGAACTCATCTTCCATCGCCGCATCCTCGAATACCCTTGCCTCGTCCCAAGGGCCGCTGATTCCGACGCCGTCTTCGTCCCTTACTACGCCGGCATCGACGCCCTAAGGTACTTATACGGCCCCGAATCAAACCTCAGCGCCCTACACGGGATTGAGTTGTACCACTATCTGAAACATAATGATGATGATAATGGTGGTGATGATGGTGGGGGTGGTGTTATATGGGGCAGGAATTGGGGGAATGATCATTTCATGGTGATGGCGGGGCCCGCGTGGGATTACTCCCAGCCGAGAGACGTGGAGGAGAGGGTGTGGGGGACGTCTTTGCTGGACTCGCCGGAATTTTACAATGTCAGTGTCCTGACGCTGGAATCGCGTGCTTGGCCCTGGCAGGAGCACGCGGTGCCTCATCCCACGTCGTTCCATCCCCAGAGCCTGACCGCGTTGGAGAACTGGGTGATGAGGGTGAGGCGGTCCCGGAGGAGTGCGTTGATGGTGTTTGCGGGGGGTGGGGGGACGAGGACGGGGACACCTAATATTAGGAGGAGCATTAGGGAGGAGTGTGTGAAGAATAATGAGACTAGGGATGGGAGGTATGGGAAGATTTGTGAGATCGTGGATTGCTCGAATGGGGTTTGTGAGCACGATCCGATTAGGCTTATGAAGCCAATGCTGCAGGGGAGTTTCTGCCTGCAGCCCCCAGGGGATACCCCTGCCAGGAGGTCGACGTTTGATGGGATCATTGCCGGGTGCATTCCTGTTTTCTTTGAGGATCAGTCGGCTAGGGCTCAGTATGGGTGGCATTTGAGGGAAAAGGAGTTTGATGAGTTCTCGGTGACTATACCGAAGGAGGATGTTGTGTTTAAAGGGTTGAGCATCGTGGATGTGTTGATGGGGATACCAAGAGGCAAGGTGAGGAGGATGAGGGAGAAGGTGGTGGAGTTGATTCCGAGAGTCATGTATAGGAAGCATGGGAGTTCTCTCGGGTTGAGGACGAAGAAGGATGCTTTCGATATTGCCATTGATGGTGTTTTGAGCAGGATTCGGGATAGGTTGAAGGGACTCGAGGTTTCTTCCCAATGAATGATGAGATCTTCTGAATTTTTGTCTGTGTCATCTGTGCTTTCTTGTGTTCGATGGTTGGTTCGATTTGTTGTAACATACTTCTTGTATACACGAAGTGCCTGTGTTGGTGTACCGTCTATTTTGTTTCGACGGTCCATTCGACATGAATTTGCAGATTGATCTTCGGTTGGCGACATTGTTGTCGTTGTTGCCAACAACTGGATGATCACCCTCCTAATGTAAGTGTAGTGTGTTTATCTTGGTAGTTTAGTTTTCCTCTGTTTGAATGTCATCGTCTTTCCTCGCAGAGGCATTTGTGTTGAGAACTATTTAGTGGTCTGTTATTTTTCTATTTGATGTATGATCTTGTGCCTTACAAAATGAGATCCAAACAGAACAGTTGAGATGCAATGAAGTACATCGATGGTCGCACCAGATCTACATCACTGCTGTGTTATATGCTTGATAAATTTGAAGAGGATGCCACTGCAAGTCTGCAACATATCAGGGATATGTTGCATGAGTAACATCGAAAGAGACCATGAGAGCGAAGCCTCGATCATATCTCCTTAAAATGATCGTGCCTCTACTTTTGGAGGTTGAATAAGCTGGAGATATTGCACCAGGAGCTTTCTAATTTTACTGCATCACCTGTGATCTATTGGACACTATCCCGCCCTGAACAGAAGTCTGCCTCTTATCACATTTTTTTCGTGAGACTTTGGAGGAATCATCGACTCAATCCTCTGCTGCTGCTAATTATGATGCGCCAGCTTCAGCCAATGATTCAGTTTCACGAGCCTAAAAACTTCAACAGCGAAAAAAATCGATTGAGGCCAACCTTTCGAACGAAGTTTGTAGCGTTTTTTGATTTTGTTATGCAAATCATACTCATGCCTTTCGTGTTTGAGCAAATCTCAGGAAGCCACGATCACATCAGTACCTGCAATATAAGAAGAAAGCTTAATGCTAACAGTCCCAAGCACGTAATATATGTATTTCCATGTCGATTCGACACATGAATTTATGTGTGTTTTTAATTTTTATGGATTTGATAAAGAATGAATTTTTTTATGATAGTGAAGTTTACTATAATAATTGTGAATAGAAATAGTGAAATGTATCATAACAGATGATGATTATTTTGTTATTTCTTTCATGAAAATATTACTAAATGAGATATATTGTATATATTTTACGACGATACAAATAAATGATTATTACATATTATGTTGCATATATTATAAAACATGAAAGGAACAATTAAGATGATGAAGATCAATGTCTTATTATAATATTTCTTTGAGACCAATTAATTTATTTATCATGATGGAAAGATATTGTAACAAACGCGATCTTCTCGATATCATTTTAAACCTTTCTAATTTTAAGGCAAGTAGGCAACAGATGTTTATGCATAAAAAAAAAAAAGCTTTGAATATTCACTCCGTACTTTTTCCACCAAGATCACCGTTGCATTAGTAGCGACGGGGGCGCGGAGCTCGCCAGCAACAATGGAAGCAACTGCTTCATGGGTACCAAATCTCTGCAAGCAGGTAACAATATCGTCTCCCTGGCTTCACCGCCTCTCCATCTCCTTCGTTTTCCGATTCAAATCACCGCCGCAGATCTGACCTATTCTCAGTACACCGCAGTTGATCGCGCTCTCGGCACAGCGATGCCGATTATCGCATGGGCTATGCAGACTCTCCGTCGTCGTCAAGAAAGCTCCGGCGGCAACTCCGACTCTCACGCTCACTCACATTTCCAGTAAACCATACCAAATAATCTCCCTTGGTTTTGTCGATTTGGTTAAGAGATGATCATTCGAGTAATTTGGAACTGAAATGTTTGATCTGATTTGATTGTCATAGTTCTAAGGTGTCACAGACTCACTAGTCTCAATGTGATGATGTAATGTAGATATTGTAGAGACATAGTTGGAAATTTAGTGGTGGTTGCGAAATGTGATTCGATTGTGACTGAGATAGTAAGCCAAGTCGGATTGGTTGTTTTATGTAATTCAGTTTCGGATACTGGTGCTGGAAGCAGCTTGCAGGAGTTTCTGGAACTGAAATGCACTCGGAATTCTTTCACGGACCGATGGGGTTAGTGTTCCATTTCTGGGAAATCGTACAGTAATTTGCTGCAATGTCGTGCCTCGAATGGACTATGTGATTGCGTAAATCGTTGTATCAATGTTTGTATGATCTGATTTTTGGTACTTGTTGATATCTTGCCAGTGGTTTATTGCTTTTATGAGAGAATTATCCCTTGTTTTTCTGGATTTTGAGTGTATCTATGTTTGATCTGAGTGATGCGGTGCAGATGGAATACTCTTGATCACGACCACCGGTATGGCCCTGCATCTCCTAATGTGTGTAATCTATCCAATGAAGAATATTGGTATGTGAAGTACTGAGAGGTTGTAGGCATGGATGACTGTGAGATTTATCATTACAAGTTAAATGTAAAAGAAACTGTTTCGAGCAGAAAGTCAACTAAGCTTCCCTCATCTACGAAGAACAATGCCATATTTAGGTTTCCCTTTCTTTTCATCTCTGTTCTTTTACTTTGCTCTTTGTTTTGTTCAACATTTTTTTCCCTGTATGATATCCTTATTCTCCTTGCATTTTCCTTTTTGGTGGCGTCTCAGTGGAACCGAGGTGTCTCTACTCGCAGCAGAGGACATGGATCTACTATTGGCTGAAATAGCTTGCTTCCTAAAAAAGGTGATCTACCATAAATTCAAAAACAAGCTTACTTTATTAGCTCTCTGATGATAGCATTTCATGCTAAAGAATTACTTATGCTTTGGGATTCACTTAGCAAGTTAACTTTGTCCTGCTTTACTTTAGAACATAGTTAGAGATTCTTGAACTGTGACACATGGTCTGTTGTCAAGTTAGATTTTACTATAAGAATACATTCTTATTTTTTGCTTAACGTGCATCTGTATTTCTATGTTGTTCTGCAGATGCTCATTCTACAGAGAAATGTAAGCTTCAGTTACCTTGTAGAACCTTGTAGAACATTCTTCTTTTTCATCAGCTATTTTTTTAGTATGATTCAGCGATTTCAAAGTTGAAGCAAAGAATGAGAAACTACATTACTTCTCTTTTGTAGAACATCGTGATTGAGCTGGTAGCTGAAGTTGGTGATTGTACTCAATCTTGTCATAATTTTGTTCGTGCAAGTGTGCCCCAATCACTACCGTTTGCTGTGGCATCAAATATTGACAATCTGACTACGGGACTTGAAGACTATCTACACAAGCACAGAAACCAATTGACTGAAGTATGTGAATTCTGTGCAAAGTATGAGAACTTAAAGGTTGGAAAAGGAGTATCATGCAAAGAATACAACATCAATGATGGACTAGTGGCTGAAGCTGTGATCATAATTAGAGAACTATCAGGGGCATGCCCTTCCTGCCTCAGCACATGTGATTCTAAGACAGAGGTGGATTCCATTTTTCCAAAGTGAAATTTCCATACAGTTTGGCGGGTTATGTGGCCGGGGTGAACTCTTAACTGAGCCTATGATGCAATCGTTTTTTTTTTTTTTTTTTTGGTCAGTGATCGTTGTAGAGGCACATTAAAATATAGTTGAAATAGTTGAAACTGATCATATCCATGTGGTCTACACTTTAACCTCACTATTGTTGATAAAACTTCACAGCCGACGGCAAGCTCCTAGCCTAACATGCATGATGTTTTGATTCTTTGAAGCATACATTGTAACCCCAGCTATTATTGGCACTAATGTCTATCTGATGCTAGGCGTTATTAACTTTCCGTTTTTTACAAGTTCAACTTAGCATATACTGGAATGCTCATGGATTAGCAATGATATACCTATTTGACTTGGGTGACATTCATATGCAGGTTCTATATTTCAAAGATTTCTGTCCATTTTCAGGAGACAACTCTGCTTTAAATGGATTGAAAAGTATCAACTGGAAGAATTATGGATTGGCTCTGAGAAGCATCACAGATCATGACAGTTTAATCCTTGATTGGGAAAGTTTACCACCAAATATCGATGTTAATATTGCCATTCATTGCTATTATAAGCAGTATCCTTTATCAGCTTATCAATCAGGAGAAACTGCTTCAGGAGTGTTTTACTTGTTCTATTAGTTCTGGTAGTGATAATTATCCATCATAGAAAAATCTTTTGATTGCGAATTCAACATATTATACATGTAGATATTTGATGGCTAATGCTTGTTTGGTGGCTGTTGATTACGTACATTTCAATTCAATCCTTAACTTGTAATTAGGATTGGCATTTCAACTCCAAGGCAAGGCATTCAGCTCGAGAGAAACCTAATAAAAAAGTCAGTTAAACTTGCTTTGGATGACATGAAGAAAAATTATGCTGGAACTCTGCTCAGTGCTCATGCTCATAAGGTAATCTATCATGTACCTTCGATCTTTATTAGGCAGCTCTCTTTACAATCAGCTTCCAGAGTTTGCGAGTAATCGAGATGGTATGTAGTTTATTGTTGATATCATATGTTAGCTGATTCCAAGTAAATTGATTATCATGTTTAGATCACCAGTTACGCTCCTGACCTTGCAAGAAGCATTGCTGGCCTGATCTTCTGTTCCAACGATCATGCATTTCAAGAAGAATGCTTTTCACTCCTGGGACTGCGGCCAGATACTGTGGCAGCTGAGGTGGTAGAGAACTGCATCAAAGAAAAGATTGTTTCAGCAATAGAGATTGATGACCGGAAGCCCCGTGGGTGTCGGAATTCTGCACCTTCTCTCTTTCACGACTATTCTCACTCACCAGACGATCAATTGTATGAGTATGAAGAAGGAGAGGAAGGCTTTGATTTCATGGATTGCTAAATGCTCATTACAGCTTCCATTCTACTCAGGTTAATGCAATCTGTATACGTTAGTTTATGCTTTCTGCGCATCCCTCATAAACATGCTGGCTTGATTTGGTTTATGTTTACCATCTCCTCTTTCCCATTGTCATCTGGCTTGTCAAAAGAGCCATATGCAGTCGATCTCACAGTTCTGAATTCCTCTTTGTTGAGCTGTTAATGTTGCATGGATGAATACTCATGAGAACAATCTTAACTTTTCCCTCTTATTCAAAAGTATAACAAAAGCTAGTGCCTATTTTCTAACCATCTACAGAATCCAGACAGCAAGTCCTTGTAGGAAAAATAACTGCGCCTTCTGTCTAGTGAATATGTTTGGCGGCCACTCCTGGTTTTGGTTCAACTAGTGATGACTAAATTATCTTCTTTGCGTTCCAGCACCCAACTTAGTGCTGTAGTTCCCCGTTAAGGAAAAGATTACTTTTAGTCATACAGGACTAAATAGTGCCTCTTTGTTGTAATCTTTTTGGGAGGGAGGGAGTATCCGATATCATGCTTTTTATAGTTGTATCACCAGGATTGGCGCCTCCCATACAATCTTTTCGATTTCTTGGTCCTATAGGATTGAAAAATCTGTGTTCTATGATTCTATAACCAGCTCACAATCTTGAAAAATTTACATGGTTCAAGAGGGGCATGCTAATCTAGGTTGCTTCACCGCAAAACCAGCTGGTTTAGCTCTGTACTGGTTCTAATAGCTCTCATCAAACTGCTCTAGGAACTATTCCTAGTTGCCCAAATTGGGTCCTATATAATACTTTCTTCAATTCAAGGGCAAAAATCCTAGGATCTCAATTAATTTCTACCCTTCATCGGATTCCTTGGACTAACAGTTCGAATTTAGCCTTTGGTTGAAACTTCACTGTTGACTTGATGATTACCTTCAGAAGAGAACCTTGCTTCTCGACTTCATTTTCCTTATCATCAAATATCATCCTTATCATCAATGGATATTCGCGTTTATTCCAACTAAATTCCAAAGACAACCGATGAGGAAACGATTAGATTTGTAGATATCTCAGCAACGAGGAAAAAGAATCTCTGCAAGTAGGAATTCCGAGCATCTTTCCTACTAACCACTCGAGTCTACTTCCAAATACTGAATTATCGGAAGATGTACATAATGACTATTCCAATGTTTCAATTAATTAGTGTGCTATTCCGAGAGCTGACATTGGCCCGCCTTTTTTCAATTCCCTTTACAGTGATGGGCTCCAAAAGGGTATCAATTAGTGATAAGCATACTACGTAAGCAGATCATGTGTTAGATTCCTTTGATCTCTTCGAAGTTGTCAATCTTGGACAAAGACTAGAGCACCAAATAGAATTTTCCAGGATGCGGCCGAGGAAAAAGGAAGAACTTGGTACACTTAGTTATCCCACTTTTCTATACTTGCCAGTAGTCGGATGCCAATGTCAGAAAATAGTGTTGTTGGTTGGATGCCTGCTAGTTTAATTGCTCAAGTCTCATGCTAATCTGTTTCCTACCTGTTGTCAAAGTCGATTGACCCTTGCTAGCGTTGGGGTGGATAGTTCATGCCCAAAGATATCTAGATAACTAGATGACTGCCGTAGAGTATATGAAGCAAAGCCTTCGATTGACGGAGGACGCCGGTAGGGGATTTGTAATATAGAGATGATTAGGTGTGGAGGCATGGATGTGAATCACTATGAACTTTGGGAGCACAACTGTTAGTGGAGTTTTTGATATGATAGCAAAGTCTTTGACATGGGAGATCAATGATCAAACTTTGATCCGCTAACCTGCAGTTTTGGTGTAACTTTACTTTACCTTATCCCTATCTCCCTATGGATTTCTAGGAATAAGGTGATACTGCTTGAGGTGATAATGTGATATTCCTTGTTAAAACCAATCAATCCAGAGCTTAAACTTTTATCCCTGTCTAAAACTCCAAGGTTGGTTCTCAAATTTCTCATCCTTTTGATGTTACCTGAAGGGCCGAAGGTCAAGGCTTGAAGTGCTTTGAGTAGAAAAGCTCAATATATGGAAGTATTCTCAAGAGAAAAACTGAATTTAGGGTGTTATATTCTGGAACATGGTAACAATTATGGGGTATAGAATAGTGCAAAAGCTTATTCTTAGTTGAATATTGAGGAGTGGCATTGCAGTCTAGTTCAGATGGGGAAAATGAGATCCTAATGTGATGAAGCAATGCAAGTGGGGCGGAGAATAGACAATCTATATTACACTTTCAATCATAAATTTGAAAGTGAAATACACAAGATGCTCGCTTGCGAAGCATCATATCAAAGAAAAGGAGACAAATGTATAAAACTTGTATCATGCGTATGTAGAAGAAACCAAGCCCAGCGAAAAAGAAAATACAGGACAAACCAATTATAGACCCCTTGCAGAGTAATTCCTGGGTTTCGACATACTTAGGCAGCTGAGGGGGCTGGGATGTAGGAAATGGCCGGCTCTGGCACGGAAGCCAGGATAGACGGCCTCGTGAAGCTCTTATCCTCTGGGTTGACAGAGTCCTGTTCGGGCTTGTAGTCGAGGGACTCGTCATTGTAAATATCCCACCATTTCTTCACCAACATCTTGATGTCTTCTCTGTCCATGTTCGCCTCTTTGCCTGTGTACCTCCATGGCTTGGATCCCTATTAGATAAATTTTGAGTGTAATTTACTTAATGAATTTAATTTATAGCCACATTCTGCACAGACGGATAATATCTTGGAGCACTGTTGGACTTGTTTTACAATCTTTGAATTTATATTCCATAGTTTCCTTCATATGTCTCCTAGTCAAGACTCTATGGTGTAAGGTTCTGTCAGTTACTGATTCCCTAAGCACTCTGAATAGACCGAAAGGGAGACAATGAGAGGGTAACTCAGATACTCACAGCGGCACAGTAGTGAACCACCTTGACCTTTTCGAGCTCAATATTCTCAGGGTGGCGCCAAAGCATTGCCAAAACCAGGTTGTAAATGGGAGGAATTGGTTTGTAAATTTTCTCAAAGTACGTGTTCAGAAAATCCTGTCATGTACAGTAAAAAAAATTCAGGAACTTCAAATTTCTTAGATAAAAGATGATACACAAGCTGCAAAATAATTACTAAATACAAATTAAAATTTCTTTTTTCTCCCTGTGGCGATTAGCAGTGTGAGCCATGCATCCAGTCGCATTCAAACAGTGTAGAATATTCCAAAGTGATTGATCAATTTAGTAGTGTACCCTATGCATTTAGTAGTGTACCACCAATCGTGATCTTGCTGGTCATTGTCATCGTTTCGTTATCTCCTCCACTTCTTCCCCTTTTTACTTTAATGTTATTTTTGCATGGATGAAAGGCAACAGCATCTACTTTCTTATCAATAATAAAGCTAGATTCTTCCAAAATGTTCGTGCAGACTCTATCTACATGTAACTCGTTTTTGTTGTTGTCGGAATAGCTTATTTGAGATTGATTGTTAATGTAAAAACTGTGCTAGCACGTCTGACTTTTTTTTTTTTTTTTGCTTCTCGTTTCCTAAGTTCACACTGGTGATGTAATGTTGCTTAATCCTTACCCTTGTGCAAAAAGCTCCTACGGTGTCATGATATCATAAGGTAATTAGTATTCATAAATATTTCGTCTGGTTAAATTAGAAACGATTATTGAAATTCCATGCTGTTGTTACCTGCTCAGCGAAGGGTGTTGTAGGGGAGATTTGCAGAGTATGGAGGAGATTTTCATATGTGAGTCTGCTGGGCTCATAAACAAAGAAGCCAGCATTGAAGTACAATGCTGGAGGGGCTCCCAAACCCTCAGCAGGCCACCGAATCTTATCAGGGCACTGTTGGCAGTAGCCGATGGAGTATTGCTTCGTGTGGCTCCATGTCTTCTCGCAGAAGCAGTCTTTCACTGCATAGAAGTAGCCGTCCGGCATGTCGAACAGATGGTCTATGTTCTCGAACACTTGGATATCACCATCAAGGTATATCATCTTGCTGTAGTCCTCAAACTGCATTAACAAAATAGCCTAAGTGAACCTTGATAAATATATATCATCAACAACTTCTCTTCTAATTGAAGCTGTCGAATTTTGGAGACTATTGCTGTCTGGTCTTGGTAAAAACCTCTTTTGATATCGTTGCTAAGTCTCAGGCGAGTCCTAAGTTTCTTTTCTTCATTAAAAAGCTGCATCGAGGGAAACCGACATATGTGCTATGGAGAATTGGTGGAGACACTGAGAAGTATTAGTTGGACTCTCTGCTGAATAGAACTGGGATACCCTTAGACAGAGGACTTAGCTCCATCAATGAAATACACATATCAAAATCATATGTAATGTTATGCGGCTCTAGTATATTCTAATTCTAGGGTGTTTCCGTCATTTTCAGGACTTAGCAAGGTTGGGAAGTTGGGTCCAATTACTCGGGAGGAATATAGGCATAAGTGGAATCTTACCGAGTCTGATTATACTAAAAAAGTAAAGAAGGTTCTCATGCTTCCACCTAATTATATTCTTGCATAGCAAGTAAACATGTACATGCCACGCATATATTTAATGGTAACCTTTGGATGAGAAATTTTAAACGATTCATATGCACACAGGCCGGACCTGTATGAATCATAAAATTAGTATGCATGTGATGTAGTTTTGTTCATAGGCTGCTAACCGTTATCAGAATGATACAGGAGAAGATACTCTGCAGATTAATATTTTCATGTATCATGGATATAGACGCTACAAGGAATAACGTATCGGTATACTTACATCCCAAATGCGAAGCTTGGAGTAGTTGATGACATAGTAGGCCATGGCGAACTGTGTTTGGTTTGCTGGAGGATAGACAGGCTCAATCTCACGCACAATACATCCCTGGGACTTCAATATCTCGCGGTGTTCCTCAGGAACATCCGGCAAGATTGCCACCACCAGAGGGTACGCACTCTTGACCTTACGCAACCCCTTAACCAAACCAACAACCCCTTTGACATAGTCGCCATTGCCGGCTAAAAATGTCACGTATGCCCTCTTCGAGTACCCTGCATTAGGTGTGGGTACCTTTCCAGCACCGGAAACTATGTCCACGGCGATTTCTGGTGCCATTTTTGAGGGGCTTAGGGGATACTGGTTGATCGAGGAGAGGCGTATGTGTCTCTTCGATGGCTTTGTGGTTCTTGGGTTTCAAAGGAGCCCTTTGGGTTTGTTTATATAAGCCTCAAATGAAATAGTGATGAAATGCAAACTAAATGAAGGGTAAATGAACTTCCGTTTTCGTTCCATTTTGTCAGTTCAGTAGGTTAATTTGAGCCGAGTAGGGGATGGTGTTTTCTAGTGGTTTGTGGAGGAAAAAAATGAACCATTTTTGAACTTTTTTCCAACCTTTGTGCATACATTCAACATTTTCCTTATCACCAGAATGAACGGTGAAGATCTACGCGGGTAGAGTCAAGGTCGATTCGTCAAATGGGTCACTATACAAAAGGGTCTGATCATTGCTATCTGTTTTTTTTTCTTTTTTTTAAGGAAATTCCGGAGGATTTTCCTCGGTCAACCGAATAGTCCGTAAATCCGGAAAACCTTTTAAGATAATTTTCGTTGACGAACTCACCATCACAAAATAACTAAACATATCGGTTCTTTTGTGTGTTATAAATGGTAATGGTGAGAAAATGTTACAGGGACACTGGTATTGGAGACATGGGATGTCATTTGTCTTATTGGTCTCAATATACCAATATCCCTAGTTGCTTGCTTGTAATTTGTTCAGTTCATCTAAGATGTCTTTATTTTCTCCTCCATTTTGACAAATTACTCCTAGAAGTTCCTTCTGGAACCTGTAAATTTCATTGATCGCCATTTCTCTTCCGCATCATGAGCGGTCTCTTTGTTATTTTGTCGCGAAGTCATTCATTTGCCAAAAGATTTTCGTCTGTGCTACAACTACAAGCAAAATGTTCCTCGTGATAGATTCTTAGGTCGTGCGAGTATTACAACTAGCATATATTGAAGCCAGTCTACAGCTTTAAGAGAGCACAGAGAAGGGAGTTGCTCGAGTTTGTAGTTATTCCATAGTTTCATGAAAATACCCGAAATCTCTGTCCCGTTTACGTTGACAGTCATGTTAGTTCAGTAAGTTCTAATGCGTTGCATTGTGCCGGATTTTTGAAAGCTTGAACCAGTTGAATTATTATCAAAGTAGTAAGAGCATCTTCAATCATACATGCTAAAATAATATTGAACAATTTTTTATTTTTTATTTTTTTGGGTATGGAACAATTCAATACTTTGACTATGAATAGTATAGATTTGTTATAATTTGACAAAATATTCATAATAGATTTGTTATAATTTGATAATTATATTTTGTCAAATTATAACAAATTGAGTTATATTTTGATATTATGTCTTCATCAACTATCAGGAATGTACCACATGTTCCTATTAGTTTTTTGTGTTTGGCTTTCTCTTCATTGCTAAAACTGGCACTTGGCATTGGGATTACCAAATATGACTATTAATTTGGCAAAGGAAAAATTTGACAAGGGAAAATCATGCCCATTAGGGTTAGTTATTATGAAATTGTTGTTAAATTTTGGCTTTAGCAAGCCATATAGCTATCCTATTGGGGATGCTAAAACAATTCTCTTCTCTGTTAATTGTCTTTATTAATCGTTCGAGCCTTGAATCAAAGGCTCCGTCCGATATATTCTTTCCTTAATGTTCACACATCTGCGTTGGAAAGTTACGGTTTACTAAATTATTGCTTTTTGCTGAGAAATATCACGTATCACTTGATAGCAATAATTGTCCGATTGTGGCCTGTTTGTCAGGTTGCTAAGTACCTTTTAATCAAGTAGATAAAGATTCCAACCTAATCTTTGCTTAATTTGACAATTAAAACATGCTTGATAAGAAAGAAGATAACAACCATAAAGTGATTACGCATATGATTTGATACTCTGGAACCAATAGGATGATCCTTAGGTGAAATGTTACTGTTACACTCGACATTGGGGATGATCATGAAACTCAACTCAGCTGAGCTTATAAGTCGATGATTGATTGTTGAGATATGTGTGAACAGGTTATCCATATGGAGAAATAGAAAAAATAGAATATATTTATGAGGAACCCATAATCCATGAACTTAGGCTTTTGAATTAAAAATTGGGCCCAGTTCATATGCTTATTAAAAAACATAAGCCGAAATAAAGCAATACCATCTGCTCGTACATGTATCTTTTTCGTATTCCTTGTGATTCCTCCTTAGTAATAGCTTTGCATTGAAACAAATCTAAGTTCGTAGATAGATTGAGATGAAGAAACAGATTGAAGTGTGGGGTGAGGTCTAGATTTCGAAGCTTGGAGGTGGCAAGCTGCTAGTGTGAGGTTCCTGCCAGGCTAATGTGCCTTAATTTACATGGTCTTGCTGAGATTATTGATTACTTCACATCTACGACGGATGGTGTTTATGCTCATCAAGTATGAGAATCTTACTCCCCGGTGAGCAAACGAGGGTATAGAAGGACAGGGCCCCCTGATGGGAATGCCAGAACTAACGTTCTCGTAGATAAAATGATATATCTAATATGAAGTAATAACGTGAAAGTAATAAACGATGAAAAATAAAGACGTTTGTAGGACAACACGGGCCGTGCATGAGGAGCACGGCGATGCAACATGGTGGTTGGGTGGTCTCTGGGCACGAGTTGTGAGACCTGGAAACATGACCTCACTGGGCACGGGCCGTGCCTCGGGCTTTAATTACAAGATTAGATTTATTTAGATCATATCTTTTATAGGTTTATAAATACATCCATGTTATTAGATGTCCAGATCAGTTTTTAAGATTTGAATTATGATCTTATACGATCTAATACGATATGATATATCCTCTCTTTACAGAATACTTTGTTATCACGGTTTTTGCTGGTTTTCTTACGGTATTTGAGTTTCCCCACGTTAAATTTGTGTGTTGTTGTTGTTGTTGTTGTTGTGTCTCAATCTATTGTTTTCAAAATTTTCGGTTCTTCAAGGAAGCAGCACTCGGTTGACCAAAAGTTATTTCTTTTAGAAAGAAGTCTCTTATGCGTCCAAGTGTGCATAAACATTGAGCAATTGAGTTGCACCTCGTACATGAACCACGAGGCATCGGACTCGGCTCACCCTTCCTCCGTTCCTCAACGCACCTTTCGGACGACTATGTTGGCCCTTCATACAAACGGATTGTAGGGCCGATAAGTACTAGCAAAGAACATGAAAACTCTCAACTTGCTCAAATTCTCCAATTCATACTAATCATGTTAGTTCAAAATACACTTGTTCAATCATTCAGAATAGATAGCCATTTTGGCGCTAACCCAATGCCCCTCCTTCCATCACACAAGCAGCTATCTTGCATAGCATTTTACTGGGAGAATCCTCGATAATCCCTGACGTAGAGCATAATGGCCCTTTTTCATCGTCTTGTCTGTATCTCCCTCTTTCCATTAAGAGGTTGAGTTACGACGACTAATTAAGTCGTGAAAGGGTAATTAATCCGCGACAAACACGATGGGGCCATTGATGGTGCTGCGAGAATATACGTATACAACCATACATGAAATGTTATATGCATGGAATCCAAAAACTGGGTCACATATATGCACGAGAACAGTGTGACGCTAGTAACTCCTTTGGCTGGATTTTCACATCCTAATCACCTTTTGCACAATCCCGCTTTGGCCGAAGTAAGAACAGTGGGCATGTTGATCAGATCAAGAGATGCTTAAACGACGTCTCCATCTCCGGCCTCCCTGATTAGGCTGACCGCTTCTTGCTAGCTTGGTCCACAGGGCCAAGGGGGGAGATAGAAAGGAGATGGTGAAATCGAAAAACAACGACATATAAGATTGGTTCGATTTGGGCGGATACTGGATAGTGAGCGCATGGCCTGGAATGCTTCTGTGCAAAATGAGGCGATGCGATCACAAGGTACTGGAAAATCGAAAGATTCTCAACGGAAAATCACAGGATATCTTTAAATGAACACGATCAGCAAGTCACTTGCAAAATTTGCAACCGAAGGTTGAGCCTTTTTGCACTCATAAGGATTTGAGACATGACATGAAATTCCAACAGAAACCGAGATGCTAAACCATTCAAGACCACGATATGCCTTCTCAAAAGGAGCCTCACACGGCTAGAAAGAGCCTTACACTAAAAGATTGTCCTGACAAGCAACAAACAAATCAAATCCTTTTTCCATTAAATGTGTTCTCTTCTGTCATATGTTAGCTTATAACATAGCATATGCTACTTCAAAAATCCATCAATCTCGTAAGACCTTGTACACAAATTAGGTTGATTATTGTTCAGCAGCAATAACACATGCATGCAAGGAAAGTGCCAAGATTTAGATGATCCAACCGACAGACTGAAAGCTCGATGTAGGTTAGATGGTAGACATACATCACAAAAAGCTCTTCAAAATTCTAGATGCTAGATCAATCGATGCTAAATACACAGCACAGGTAATGAACAGACAGACAATGAAGATATGAGCCTACAGGAACGGGCGACAGAAATCAGAAGCAAACCGCTAGGGTACTTCGAATTCATTCTAATTGCCATAAAGTCATATTCAGGGATCTCAGTCCTCAATTAGATATATTATCACAAAACGTGAAACACAATCCAATTGAATAAGCATCGACCATAAGCTGCAGTCACAATATGTTAGTACGACAAGCAGGAACTAACCCCCAAGAATCTACACCAGAAGATTAGAAGACCCACAGAAACCTTCAAATTGCATCCTCATCTTCTTTTAGGCCACATTACCTAGTTAAATGGTACATATCTTTCCAAAACCCAAGTCAAATGAAAGGGAATCTGTAGCATAATGCCGAGAACCCAAGGACGGACCACAAGGATCCGTAACCATGAAAGAGTTTCCTTAAACTCCAGCCACATAAAGGTCCCAAGATTTGACAAATAGCGGAAAATGAACTAGGGGTTGATGTTCAAGAAAGTATGGACTTGAGCTACCAAATTACCAATTGCATGGTCCTAGCTTTAGTACTCATCTGGACATTCACGCAACCACTGTGCATCAGAGTTGGTACAAACGAGTGAAAGAAACAAGTAACAAGGAATAGGAACACTGGCGTTTACCACACAGGCAAAATCCTTCAGCGGTCACTATAACCCGGACACCAGTGAAAAACCAGCATGAAAAAACAGAGAAACATGTATTCATAGACTGGCCGAAACAAGAAAATTAATAATCTAGATTATCAGCTTAAGAAAGCTTCGGTATAGCATCAGTACCCATCACAATGACTGATATAGCACCACATAAAATTAATTCTCGACAGGAGCAAGAGAGCAATCCATTCGAAATTACATTTAACATTGTAAACAAAAGCATTTCAAGTACACACACGAAATTCCAAGTTTACCCTTCATAGAAAAAATTACAAACATTAACTGACCGTCTGATCAAAGTTTGGAAAAACGACAATAACTAGATAATGGCACCCCTGCATCCAGAACAGCCAGTCAGCAAAACCTTGTTGCCTTCAACCCTGCAACCATGGAATAATCCTGTTAAGTACAATGGCATCTAAAACAAGAGCAAAAGAGCACAGATTGTATGAAACAGATATTTTCCATCAAATAACAAATATGAATTGAACAAACAAGTGCAAGGCAACATCGTCTTGGAATAACATGAACAAAAATGCTTCCATCATGTCACACGATTCCTTCTGAAGATGAGTGGCTGAATGAGCGAGGGGAAAATCAAACGAAAACACGAGACAAGCGACAAGCTAAACCCATGTCAAAATTGTCACGATTTACAAGCATATACAGTACTTGCCTTGTTCGCAATATTGTTGGACAGCCAATCCAGCCCCTCGTACAGCCCCTCACCGGAGGTGGCACAGGTGCTCTGGATATACCTGAAATGATAAGAAAATAAAAAACACATCATTGTTAGAAAGTGACCATGGTTGTTGTCAAGACATGATACAAATAAATGGAAGGACATACCAGTGGCGCTGACGGAGGGAGTGGAGTCCCAGCTTGTCAGTGATTTCAGCAGCATTCATTGCATTTGGCAGGTCTTGCTTGTTAGCAAATACAAGCAACACAGCATCCCGAAGCTCATCCTACAAGAAATAAGAACACTATTAGTCAAGATTCAATAATGAGTTGAAGAAGACGCACCATCTCAAGGAAATCAAGGACAAAAATATCTCCATCAAATTATTCTTTTTAGCCACAGGAAGCAACCTTAACTATCATTTAATCTGAGCAAGCAAAAACAGGCAAAAATAAGTCATACCTCATTCAACATCCTGTGCAGTTCATCTCTAGCCTCAACAACACGATCTCTATCATTGCTGTCAACAACAAAGATGAGACCCTGGGTGTTCTGGAAGTAGTGCCTCCACAATGGACGGATCTGTAAATAAAATAAGTGACAACATCTCCTCAATATTGTTGTGCTTCACTCTTAAGAAGGCTTATGTTAGTAGTTCTCCTCACCTGTTTGCCTAGCAAAAGTATTTTCTTGACAAATTTGACCATAAAGTCAAGACAACTACGGAAAACATATCAATGTCATGTGTTCAACAGTAAATACACAATCACGTTCTATACTATGGACAAAAACGTCAGCACAACAGATGATTGAGAAGCACAAAGCCGATTTCCAATATGAACTTAGATTTTAAAGGTCTTCAAAACATTTTTGGTCTCATCATTCAGCATTAAAACCACAAAAACGTGACAAAAATGTTTGGTGATCCATTCAATCGCTTGCTTTAACTACTTGAGCATTACATGCTGATACACCGAGCCAATAAGGGAATCTTTTCCCCCCTTCACAAACTTGCAAAAAGACAATATGTGATACACACCTTGTCCTGACCCCCGACATCCCAGACAGTGAAGCTGATGTTTTTGTACTCCACAGTTTCCACATTGAATCCTGGAGATATTAAGATTCAAGTAGATCAAAGCTGCTGAATAAGTAGGTAAGCTAAAACTAGCATGAAGGCTATGATCAATTCATTTTAGCCCAATTGAATTAAGCAAGAAAATCAACAAAAATCACTGCACAGGCCATTACGGAGCATATCAGCAACTGAACATATATGGATATACAAACATGTTTCTCCAAGTTAATAATTCCAATGACACTACGATAGATCCATAACAAAACCATGTATTTAAATAGCATGGGATATAAAAGGCTATGGCATCTTCTGGTATAACAAAGTGAACACATGTAGGTATTTGCCTCAGTAATAAGTGAGCTGTGTTAGTTGTGCTGCATAGTTGCATAAAATTATAACAAGAGCTCCTCACAGATGCAGTTTTAAGAGCACTTTTAGTGGGTTCCCCACACCACTCCCTACCCTATATTTAAAGAATCAAGGACAAAATACACCACCAATGGATTCTTTATCTTTATCCCTTTCCCCATTACATTCTCCATATGCCATTTGATTCCTTACTTTCAGGGAACGAGAAACACGCACCCTATGCAAAAAAGAAGGGACACATAAGAATAATTTTCAAAAGGGTGGGTCTTCCCATCTTCATCGCTTTCCCCTGCACCACCCACCCTCTCTAAATCCTTTTTCATCTCCTCTCTCTCTCCACCAAATCTATGAACTCAAATGTTCTCATCAAACTAAATTTCAGCAGATTTTGACTTACAGACCTCAATTTAATCAGTTAGAACACCTCCTTCACATGTACTCTTTGAGGGCTCATATGAAAATCTTCAATTTTTATTTTATCATGTTCATCTTTCTGTTTGTGTTCATGTAGCAACTGGGTGCAAAAATGATTCAGATATTCTGTTATTGTCAAAGTTTTTGAATTATACTCAAATTTTTCTTTCAATTATTGGCATATTGGGAAGGACAGGATTTCCTCTGATATCAGTTGTGGCCTAACGAAAATTCAATTTTTTGATTTTTGAAAATTTGATTCAGGTGCCTATAGGGAATGATAATAAGGAAAAACCATTGGACCCATTACTAAAAACTGGTTCCCCATATCAAAAAATGAGACTGTAACACTCTATAATAGCGATAGGGATAGGGAAACTGTTGCGAATGGTCTAAGGCGCATTGATCCACTATATAGCACTTCTTTTGCTATATTACTATTTACATAAGAAGGTAAAACATGATAAGCAATCTGCATCTTTACAACAGAGACCGAGGAAGCAGACTTCTGACCCATTAGACTGAAACAACATATGTTCAGAACCTACAGCAGATATGACAAATACAACCAGAGACTACATACAACACAACATTTTACTTTAAAAAGGAAACGGTAATTCAATTGTGCAAAATAAAAGATCTCATTGGTTTAAGTAGTTCAATAAATATTAGAAAAGAAAAGAGCGGAGTTTCAGTTCATGCTCTAGAATATTAGACGAACTTTAAATACTTCATAATGATTAGAATGCCAAGAGGTCAAGCAACGAATCATTGACTAGGAAGAAAAAAAAAATCAAGTTAGGAGAATCCAGGTACAAAAGTTGCAGTAGCATATCAACTCCTTAAATACTTCAGAATAAAAAGTCTTATCGTATGGGATCGCTTACTAAATTTCATGTGTAGTCTTATGTTCTCTTTCCTTCATAAATTAAAATAAAATCCAAAAACTATTGCTTCTTCAGCTCAGCTACCATTTTAGGGTTTTCCAGAGAAGCTTAATCAGCTTGACTAAATAGTTGCTTAAATTGAGAGATTTAAGTTCGAAACACTGTCCAGCTTGAGCAAAAAGTCTCAAATACAATACGATACCATATGAAGAATACGGAAATGTGACTTACCAATGGTGGGGATGGTTGTGACAATCTCACCCAGCTTGAGCTTGTACAGAATGGTGGTCTTACCAGCAGCATCAAGACCAACCATCAGAATTCGCATCTCCTTCTTGGCAAAGAGCCGGCTAAACAGTTTGGTGAATGTCAGCCCCATTTTCAGTCACAACCTTCCTGATCCCTACATACCATCACAAAAAACCACAATCAATACCGAATATCAATTACCCAACCTAACAAATCACCGAATATATCAAGTCGAGACACTGACAAATCAAAACCAAAACCAAAACCAAATCCACCTCTCCACAAACGCGCCGAACGGATCTCGAATAACAACGATCACACCATCCCTCGATCCAACAGATACGACCTCAGCAAACTCAGAACAACAAATTCCTCTCCACAAACCACAATCCTAATATTCTACTGACAGATCCATCAATTCCGCACCAAAATCAACTCGACCTCATCACAAACTAAACCAATCCAATCACAATAAACAGATCGATCCCTAATTCACCATTGCACGAAACACAACACAACAAACACCGATCCGACACCAAAACCATCACAGATCACCGACAATCGAACAAAATGCAAAATATAATCAGATCGTCATCATAATCGAGAACCGTATTCAAAGAGATCGGAGATCGAGAATCAAAGAAAAGGAGTACCTGATGAGAGAGGAGAGGCGTTAGTTGAACGCGAGAAAATGAATATGCGACGCGAGGATGGTTGTGGATCACCACCAGATCCGATATATGAATAGAGATGTCTACCAGGGGTACCGAGTTTTGAGATGGGGTTTGGGGGAATTAACCGAAATGCCATTGGGATTTGGTCGGGTTTTTTCTTTTGCTTGGTTGTGAGGTGAAAGTGGCGTCAGGTGACCAATTGGGTTGTGACACGTAGATTAGTATGGTCCGCACTCGCTTGAACTTTTTTCCCTTCGTTCGGTCAAACGGAACAATTCAATACTCAACTGGTTTATTCCTCCGTGAAATATTTTTTATTATAAAATAAAAAAATGTTTGAAAAAAAAGTTCATAAATTTTTTTAAAATATATTTATTTTATATCATATTAATTCATTTATAATTATTTTTTTCTCATATACTCAAAATGATAAAAATAATCAAAATATTTTAACTAAATTGGAATGATGAAGTACTATTTTCAAAAATCTATGTTTTATTATTGAACTAGTCTATAAAAATTTCACACAAAGCATAATCGCTTAAACTAAATGACATCAATAATCATTAATATTTCACAAAAAAATTATAAAAAATATATTTTATCATGTAATCACAATAATTTCATGATAAAAAAGGGTTGAAGGTATGTTGAACCTTTGAACACTACGACCATCAAGGGTATGCTTTGATTCCATACCATCTTTTAACGGATCTGAATCCCTCAAACAAATACGCCAGAAATAGATTAATCAGGTGCAAACATAGAACAACAATATGCCAAACTTCATTTTCGCTTCTGCAGCGACATAAGCGGTCAGCGGTTGAAGAATATCTGCAAGTGCAAGCCACACAGGCGAAGTATTCACTGGCAGACTGCCGAATGCTAAGGCAAGACAAACAACACAATTCGAGTATATGTAAAATCATTCATTCAGCAACAATTCTCATCGGCCATGAGCCCGAAACGCAGGCATCAAACCCGCGAAATATTTGCTTTACAGGGTCATACAACCGCATCAATAGTCATTCCGGTGATGGTCATGCGCAAAAATTTCTTTGAAGAAGGTTATAGCTTAGGACTTCACGACAAGTACACCTCGACGCTAGCATTCTTCATCACATTGCAAACCGGGCAGATGTTAAGTAGCATGTCGCACTCCTTACAGACACATAGGTGCCGACATGGCATGAGCAAAATAGAGACCTCCCTGCGTCCACACGCCCTGCAAACCAAGTTCTCAGCTGGGCCTCTCAGAGTAGACTTGCCACGTCCAGATGGGACGATATGAGCTCCCAGAAAGTTGGTTGGGTCGATGTATGAAGCCGCATCGTCGATCTCACTATCACCAAAGCCTTCTTTCCCTTGGTCAGCAGCTCCCTGAGAGATCGCCTGCTGCAGGTTGGTTTTCAGTACATTGACTACAGACTCATTGTACTTGGCCCTGCTGTGCCAAGTATGTGCCTCAGTTGCCACCTGCTTTATCCTCTCTGCAAGTTCTTGGTTCCTGCGGTTCACATTCTCCAGCTCGACATCTTTCTCCTGAAGCTTCTTGCTGATAACCTTCTCTATGGTGCTTAGGAAAGAAGCCATGTGCCTCTGCTTCATGTCCCTGACACCCTTCGCCAAGCGTTCTTCCTGTCCCAATCATGAAAACAAGGGTTTACATGGAGAAATTGTGGAATGAGCGGAGTCTTGCTTTTACGGTCTTAAGGGTGAACAGCAAATGGATAATGGAAATTGTCAGATATCATTTCCATTATCCAATTGTATAGAAGATTTCATTATTCAAGCTTCAAGATGAAAATAAATGTTTGAAGTTTAATCATAAGATTCTGAAAGAAAGCCACGGTAGGATCTCCATTGCGACTCGCGACCTTGTTTCCCCAATCAAAAAACAACACTTCATTGCACAACAATACAAGCACACAGAAGTCTGCTTGTTAATTTTGGAATTTTATTCAATGGCTCAACCTCCAAATTCCAAATGGATCACAAATCCCGGAGAAGCAAGAAGAGCGTAGCTTCTATGTATAGCATGTTAGTCGACTTTGTGTAGCGTCCTTTAAATGGATTGTGTGGTCAGTACTTTACTACATAGTTCACAGGTATCCTCCACTTACCTTTACGGAACAGACACATAACCCAGTTACCTGTATGTTTATATGTGTAAAATACCTGGAGTTTAATGTATTGATCGAATTCTTCTTTCTGCCGCTCCAGCTCAGTCCTGAGATTATCTCCAAGAGGAAAAAGGATGGATGACCCAGCAGTCATGCTTCCACTTGCGGAAGTAACAGACGAGTTCTGTTCATGGTCATCATATGATAGCCTTAACCCAGTCGACACAGCATTCTGGTTCTGAATGTTTGCTGAGCGATCAACTTCATCTTCATAGATATTGTAGTTCAGTGAGATTTGAAGCTTCTGTTGCATAGAAAGATCATCCGCCTCCCTAGCCCGCTTGTCAGGCCGAAGCATAGTAGAATTTTGTTCATTTCCAAAATAATTCACAGGATCAACTGAGCAACCTGCAGGTACTGAAACAGCATTCCAGAGTGAACAAGTTGGATGATTGATCTGCCAATGTAGCTAATTTGTTAATGGTGTTCTAAAATATTGAAAGCACAAACATACAGAAGAGCCCACCGAAGTGGCCAAAATGAAAGCAGAAAGAGCATAAGCAACCTTGTTCAGTATTATAGCAAAAAAGGGGTCAACTTTAAATTTACTTCCCAAGGTGAATGTAAGGGATGCAGAATCAAGAGTACAAACACCACACTCAACAATTCCTCTATGCCAATAGTGAACCGGAACTTGATCCTCACTGGATACATAGAAGAACAAGATAACTCATCCTTCTCCTTGGTCATTCGTCAATCTCTGGCAGATAATAGACTGAAACATATTTGGTTTATTCAGATCATCCGTTTAAACTTAAAGCACCTTGGAATTTCGACAGTCCAACTTTCAAGGAATACTTCTACATATATTTGCATTTAGTATCTTCGATATCTCCAAGAATGCTCGATATCAAGAAGACAACACCTCAATACCCAAGAGCCTGGATCCCTCCATGAGTTACATTTATAGACTATTGGCACACGTTGGATAACTAATTAGGGCAACACTTGGACTTGGAGCACATGTCTCTTATACAATACCCACATTACTTCCCTTACCAACCTTTTAAATCCATCTCTCGTCCCACATCACTTAAGGATCCTCTATTATGAACCTTCAACTGTCATAACATCACTTTGAATGACAACACTGATCCTCAAGCTTTACCACAGCAACGGTCAAGTGCCTCTCTTTTAGAGACAAAAACAAAAATGATAACGTAAATAGAGTGCAGCAGGAGGCCACTCACATGGCAAGTGACAAGCGCTAATAGTATTTCAAATTCTCTCTAGACTATGAAAGAATGACCTTACAAGTTCCAAACAGCTGGAGCTGATTGTTCGGGGGGTTGGTATTATACTGAAAATGATTGTCATCCAAGGTCATGGGAAGCACGTAATCGCTGTTATTGCCTCCAAACATTCTCAATGGATGGCTAAGTACCCAGTACAAGATTGTGGCTTTTTCCAAGTGCTAACCAGCAGAGCACCTGTTGAATTCATACAATGCAAGTCGGTAAGACACAGGGCAATTTCGAAGTAAACCACTTACGAGAGAAAGGAAACCAATGAAGAAAATTCATTGACAAGGATGGATTTCATTAAACCATTAGGCACCCTAGAGCATGAATCGATAATGGCTGACAAACAGGAAAAAAATTGACAAAAAAACTTTTATAGACAGGAGTGATTTTGGTTTTTATCGTTACACATCTTAGAGAATCTGGTAGCATAAGTTTCCAGTGAGACTCATAGTCAAAGTTCCGAGTCTCTCCAGCGACAATCTCTCGCACTCTCTGGTGAGTCCAAGGTAGATACTAAATACCCTTTCTCCAGGGTAAGCAGGAGTCTTAGGCACAACACCTAGTTTTCAAATTTCAATAAGCAATGAATAGTAGTCAATACAAGCTGGATCGAATATTACCATCAAGAAATTGGAAAGCATATATCCCAAGTTGCTACGAAAATTTTTAGAGCGCTTTCTAAAACTTTTAGACTAACTACTCCAACCTTGACATACAACTCAATAGCGATTTATCACATAAAAGAAACTGCATGTTTTTTAAGGAAAAACCGACAAAGAAAACAAGGACTCGATTTATCAAGCACACAGTAGTCAATAATTTAAACAAAATTCATCAATTCGATAATCAACATCAATCCTGAACACCGCCCCTGATCCATGCACACCAACCTTTGACCTTTCCAAGGCTAAACTACCTACTGGTGACTGTGTACCTTGCTAGAAGCCACTAGGAAATGGCTACACATTCCACAGACAACGCCGACAGAAAACAAAAATTAGGGCTGTTTCTTCAGAGGTTTGGACCCCTATATCAATGTGCTGCAACACCTATATTGGCAAATCCTTATTCATACACATACTTATGCTTGTACATCATAAAGTAATGTGATTCTTTCCTTCTGTTTTATTTCTTTGCTTTAATATAAGTCAGGGACTAAAAAGCTATCCACGCTATAACTCAAAAATAAAATAAAAATGGACCGAGTTAATTCTAATGTACAAAGTACTAAATCTGGAGAGCCTTCATGATCATGATCTCAAACAGTATCACAAGTTTCAGATATGAGTATTTAAGTTTAAAATATCCGCATATGGCGCTTTTAGGCAAGGTTTATGGTTTGAGACTATAAAACACATGTGTTGGTTCATTCCTAAAATCAATTGGCAAAAGTGGAGCAACACATGCACTATATAAAAATATATTCATCTTTCCCCAAGATTCCGATGTGCATTTCTCAACATGATCACTCATGGTGCAGTTTTGGGCCTACAAAGAGACTTTGAATGGGTAACTTCAGTAAGTGTGATCGTGTGGTGTAGACATGTTTACATCCGTCCTCTGCTCTGATATCATGTAATAAATAGTTTGGGGATAAAAAGGTTATTCTTATTAACAACATAAGGGAGCATTTATAGACTCCAACCATACAAGATACGCTACCTAATTAAAACAAGACATTATATCTGATCTAGCTTTTCCACGAAACCCGATATTTTCAACACAGACATATCAACGTGAGCCACAAGATTTGAGAACAAAGATATCCCAAGAGGTGGAAGGTGGCAATCATTCCCAGAGTTCAACCAAGATCAAAGGTTTTCCTTTTCCCCAATCAAGTTGAGAATTGTTGAAGTTCTAACTGGAGAGAAATATTTTATCGCAGGTCATTCAACAGCATCATGCACAGTTGTCAAAACCATACAATTCCTCACACCCACAGAGGCAAAAGGTCCATCAATATGGGAAAAAACACACCCGAAACTACTAGATACAATTATAAAACGGTTTATATTTGAACACTTGTTAGTTATTGCTATCACCCATTTGCCACAATAGAACATGTTAACGCAGAAACACACATGATTCGCATGATTGAAGATTGCCAAACCATATCAAAAAAGATTCGAGAGAAATGAGAACTCTATGATCAGCTTACAGATCTCACACCCACAGGAAAACGACGGTTGTCATAGAGGCACCATAGCACAGCTACACTTGAATTCTTGTATTAATCTCAAAGAGCTTATCATAATCAATTCAAGAGTATCTCAGCATCGGATAGAAAGACGCAGCACCAGATAACCCCTACCAATATCAACGACAAGATAGCCGCTACTTCTAACAGCACTGAAGAATCACCAGAAGCAGAGGCAGCTAGAAGGGTATGAAACCATGAGCAAACGAGATTATCTTACATCATACAAGAACATACCGAATCAGGGAATCAGATTACACTCTCCCCTTCAACAGCAAGCAGATCAAAACACAATCAGCACATGCAGAAACCAAATCCAACTAAGCTAGATGAGGAAATATCCCATCCAAAAACAGCAAACACACAAAAAAGGGGAAAAAATATGTGATTAAACTGCATCAGATTCACAAACCCAGAAACCCCAACATGGGAACAGAAGATCTGAGCTAGATCTCCACCAAACCCACCCCCAAAAAATCAAACCCTCTACCCAACCCCAAAAAACCCAAAAAGTCAAAAATTGATAGAAACCCAGTTACCTAATCCAGAAAACGCACCAACCCTTTTCGATTCCTGCTCCTGCAACCACAAATCAAACACAAAAATCGTCAGACCCATCAATTTCACATGACCAAAACCCCAAAACTAAAAAGTCCCAGCACCAAACCTGAAAAAAGTGATGGGTTTTTCTGGGGTTGTTGAAATCGATCAGAAAACTCCAAAGGGTACCATGATTTGACCAAAAGGTGAGGATTTTGAGGTACCCAGATGATAAATTTTGATGGGGGAAAATGGGGTTGATAAAGAGAAAGTGAAACGGATGAGAAATGGAGGCGTGAGATGAAGAAGCAAGTGATTGATTAATTGAATAGAGGAAGAAAAGAGGAGGTGGATACGAAAACGGATTGGTGTTGTGGCTGTGTTTTGGGTTGTGTTTTTGTCGTTTTTGTTTTGGTGCAATGGTGAATATCGATGATGGTGCTTTGCTGTGGTGTTGGTCACTTTGGCTATGGCTCTGCCTGCACCAGCTCTGGTTTGGGGAACCTTTGTCGAAAATGGCTTTTCGAAAAATTACTGATGTACTATACTTTTTTTGAAATAGTGTAAGCTCATGATTCATGAAGATGAATAAGAGAAAAAGTACCACAATTTAATCTACTTATTTACTAGTAATACTCCATCTTAACTTCTCAAAATATGCACTACAAAAAAATATAAACAATAAATGATAATGATTTATCACGAGGGAAAAAAATAAGTCAATTGATCATATAATTGGAAAAAATATTTCATCATTGAGACAGTTTTCCAACAAAACAAAAATGTATAAATTATACAAGTTTATAAAAAATTATAGAAATCAAACCCGATGTCCTACATCTTCATCCCTTAATCTTCCTCGTCACTCAACAAAAAAAAATGCACATTTCAAAAAAACAGTGTATGCGATGAAAATATTTTATTTTAAAAAAAATAAAATCTTGGTTTTTTTTGTTTTATGTTTTTGTGTGTTACAAAAAAATGTGAAAATTGTGGTTCCACAAAATTATGTCATTCTTGTGTGATTTGAAGCTAAACCTCATTTAATATGTTTACTTTATAAATTTTAAAATTTATTATATAATAATAATAATAACAGACAACCCACTCATTGTATATGATATTATGTAGATGAGATGGTGCATAAATATATCTTAGGTTTTTTATGTGAAACTAGTATAATAAATATTGGTGAATCGACTAATCAATAATTTGTAACTTGATGAATTTTACATTCGCATGGCACAACATTGCAATTTGTAGCGAAGGAACATAATATATACAATAATAATGTATATGTCATTCTTGTGTGATTTGAAGCTAAACCTCATTTAATATGTTTACTTTATAAATTTTAAGATTTATTATATAATAATAATAATAACAGACAACCCACTCATTGTATATGATATTATGTATATGAGATGGTGCATAAATATATCTTAGGTTTTTGATGTGAAACTAGTATAATAAATATTGGTGAATCGACTAATCAATAATTTGTAACTTGATGAATTTTACATTCGCATGACACAACATTGCAATTTGTAGCGAAGGAACATAATATATACAATAATGATGCCGCCAATTGGACGGCGATGATTCATTCACGATAGAGTTTGAATAAGCACGTCCTTTGCTTACACCAACATCCAAACCTACGCCATTGATTATGGTAACCGTGGCCACCAACCAAAAGGGATCCAAGGCTCAAGTCTTACAATGAAACCTTGCTTATCAGCAGCTAAAACTAGAGTCACGCAGCGCTCCAGCATATTCACCTAAGAAAAGATGCGTCGTTGATGTTGCAAAAACGATCAATCAACTATCACAATCCCCTATTGTAACATCTTAAGAAGACAAAGTACGAGAATTCTGAACGGATCACTTGTGTCTGTAGTATTAATCTAATCTATTGTTAGAAAATATCATAATCAATAAGTCGATAACTCACTGTCTATTAGAGCAACAATCAAAAAATTGAAACCGATAAGTCGATTACTCACTGACTGTTGGAGCAATAGTCATCTCCTCTACCAGAAAATATGTACTAGTACAGGAAATTTTAGCAGTTTTCCACACAGAAAAATACCAAGAAAAAATGAGCACCAATCTTTTCATTTCGTTACCCACTTCTTATCTCAATATATTGAGGCGATGATGAGGTGAATCACTTGCCTTGGATTTCTTGGGCATTTTTGGCCCTTCATTTAGATATCTAAAGGATAACGAAAGGCTAAAAAACATTCATTTGTACCCCTTCATGTGTAATTCATGCATATATATAGAAATCCACGACACAAAATATCTTTATCATGCATCGCACCTTCAACAAATATTTTCTTCTCCTCCTTGGAATTTTGTTGTTTTTTGTTCATTTGTTTCTTCTTAAAGAGCTTGCAAAAACTACTATGTATTGCAATAGCCATCAACTCTCACCTTGTTTACATTGCCACCCTCATAGCTACGTTAGGATGGTGAGTCCACTTGTGTCTCTCTATTCATCCTTCTCCATCCCTATGTCAATTGGCCTATGCAACCTTTAGGTTTTATAGATCACATGTAACATAAGGTTATAACTTGGAGCATTTTGAAAGACTTCGTCTATTCTGTTGTGACAAAGATTCATTGATTGTGATTCATGGCGCGATGTTTTCTGCTCAGGTTCAACATCTTATTGAAAGGTGCTTGCTTCTTAGAATGAGTCGCGATCAATGCATCAAAGCGCTAGAGGACCATGCAAGAATCCGACCGTTAGTGACTCTCACCGGTAACACTACAATCGCTTGAAAATGCTATGAATAAGAATGTGCGGATTGTTCTAAGCTTGAATTTGTGAATATCTAAATGGTGGACTTGGGTGGCATGTAGTATGGAGGGAACTTTTGAAGGAGAATAGAGGCTTCTTCCATGCTTATTATCATGGTCTCTCTTCCAGACCTCTTATGAGTAAGCTTCTTCTTTTTCTACATAATCTCGTGCGATTCAGACGATTATGGTACGATCATCTATACACATATATAATAACTCGAGATACATGTAAATTGTGTCATATATATGGTTGTTTTGCTAAGACATACTACTACTATTGTGTGTAGGGAGAAACATTGATAATCACATAACAAGGTTAACAAGGAGGCAACAGTGGAGATGAATCCGACCAGGAAAGATTACACCGTGTGGAATTTGCCGATTTGGGTGCTCCCTTGAGATTAGATATATGAGGCAAAAAAGATTGTACAATGTATGAATTATATCAACTGATGTTTTGTGCTTGTAGGATAGGGCAAGATTCCATATTACTTATTGGTACTCGCAACTGTATGTTAGTTCTGCATGTTTTTCTTGATTCAAATATGTATGCATGCATCAAGTTTCCACAAGATCAACAGACATGGATTATACTTCATCTAATTTAGTTCTCGGCCTAAAGACAACCATCATGATAAAATCAGGAAATTATGGATATAACGATATCATTAATCCCGTGACAAATGGACATAAAGTTGAAATTTCTTACAAGGTAGCAGAGATAAGAAGACAACAAGCACCCTCAATTTCCAAGGCCTTAAAAAAGCCAAGTGACTTGGACCCTTCTATATTTTTCTAATTTTTCAAACTTATAGTCAATGTTAGAGGTCTAAGTTTAGTACTCAAATAATTGTGCTGGGCTTGTGGAATCTCTCTGCCAATGATGAATTGAATGAGTTCACCATCGCCCAAACCCAACTTTTTTGCCTTCTTCGTTGACCTGAGAACTTTGCCTTCACTGCAGGAAAATTTATGGCATTGCCCTCTCATGTCAGCGACTAATGTTTTCACTAGTAAAAAGAAAAATGCACTGGTGAAAAAGAAAATGTTTGGATACTTAAGATGCGTTTGCTTCAGTCTTCAGATATTGATGCATCAGACTCTTTACTATGAATGAATCACACAGAGACGAAAATATTGCTCTTATGTGTTCAAGTGTTACATACATTGAACGATAGGTGACGCTTGATCGCTATTTAAGGACTTACAGTCCATGTGACAGATGCTATTAGGGTAATCTGCATTTCAGAAACTAGTTTAACTTCTATTCTGCATTTCAGAAACTAGTTTAACTTCTATGCTAAGTGATAGTTGAATAAGCGCTCTGAACGGTTCTGATTTGTTTCGCTGCTTAAGTGATAGTTGAATAAGCGCTCTGAACCGTTCTCATTTGTTTCGCGACCAATCATACCCCACCGTTGCATCATTTGACCTTATGACAAACTTGATGGGAATTCGCGGTGGTTAACTTGGACCATAGCCAGGTTTCTTGGACTGAATTGTTGTGCTTAGTTTTCCTCTATATTGGTCTTATACATGAACGCGAGCCGGTTCAGAAAGCCATCTGCCAGACAAGTATGGTGATTGTCCGATGCTTGATTGAACAAACTACACAATGTTACTATTTTCTAAAGTTTTCGCAGATGGTGTAAGAGCTGGAGTATACTTACTTATAGTTAGTTGTTTTGTTCTTTCAATAGCTTACACGAGCATGAAGGAAAGAATACGTGGGATTTGTTTTCACGTCTTGACTCACTGGCCTCGTTCAAAGGCTCCGGTTCACATTTCACAGCTGACAACTTAACTTAAATAAAGGAAGTGATGTAAAGTTTGATATTACCTCAGTGTCATCGGACATCTCCATATCCTTCTCGATTTCACAGTTGCAGTTCTCTTCATCGAATTCGCGCTGAGTCGATGGCAAATGAGCCCACTGAAATATCAAATGATGAGAGAATCTCGAATTTTCATATCCTCTGGAGCAATTTTCAGTTCACAAAGCAACAAATTCGATGAATGAGTTACAGACAAAAGCTCACATTTTTAGCAGCAGCACTGAAAGCATCCTTGTGAGGCATGTTTGGATGCAGGGTCTTCAGCCTCTTAATCTCTTCTCTGCAGAGAGAGAGAACATGATCAAATCAAAGTCATTACAAATTCATGGTTAAGATTTGTTGGATCGATTCTAGGTTACTTGATGAATTGGTTATATGCTGATGGCGCACGCTTCTTCTTCTCTGGTGCTGCTCATAAAAACCACAAGAAGTACACGTTAGAATGCTGAATTATATCCCATAGATAACAAAAGCCGTTTGGTTAAGTTTTGTTGTAGCTTACGTTCGTTGACAACATGATTAGCCGTGTTTAAATCATCTTCTTCATCGTGATCTGAAGAGGCCACCAAGGAAGAGCTATGGCTATCCATCCCGGATTCATTTTGACACACTTCTTCCTTAAACTGAATCGAGGGAAACGTGATCCTTCAGTTAGCGAGATATATTCGCAAATAAACACATATGAAGCAAACCTATTCACTAGGTGAGATCAACTACATGGATATTTCCACAACAATATGCTGTCTCACCTAGGTGATTTGCCTTGCTTTTCGTAACATGCAAGTGAATTCAAGGACTCCATGGAGAAGAAAATTCAAAGAACATGATATCTGGTTACCTTGGCATCATCTTGATTTGTAAGGGAAGTGAAGAGATGAAGAGGGACAAAGGGTGCTTTGAGCATGTTAACAGATAGGAGACCAGTGCAGTGGCCGCATCTAACCGTGACGACCATCGACATGCTGCTATATGGTACACTAACCTGCATGACACCAAATAACATATCAAAGACTGATAATATAACTAACTAACAAGATACAAGCTACCGTATGGAAGACATCGATCAATGCATGCCCGCCAGTTTACCAGCAGGATTGTAGCGCAGAAACTGCATTGAACATAGCAGATCTGCTCTTGGATGTCAAAGAGCTGGCTAAGTGTTGCCATTTCAGGAAGTGAAAGAAGGGAAAGAAGCAGGAAGTGAAGGGAGATGAGCTTCCTGGATATGACCTTTAATTTATAGAAGTTAACGCTAATTATAATTGACTATGATGTCATTTAGTTATTCTAGTAATCTAATTATTTTGAAGGAAACATCTTCCCTGCATGTTTCATCGCATTCAAGTTGTCAGCAAGTTTCCAATTTCCATTGCAATGGACAAGCTGTCAAAGAACTTCCAAATGATGACTTTTTAGTTATTTTTGCTCACTTCTGGATGAGCATCCAATAACCTTAACTACCCTGACGCAACCTCTTCATATATTTTCATTCGCTCATCATGTTAACCTGCATCGGATACCATAAGTTCACCAAATAGCCTAACATGCTACACTAACCCACAAAACCCACGTTATAGATAAATCTATACTGCAAACAGTCAACAAATGAGCTCGACAGAACAGACCACATTATCTATTCACAAGTCACAACATGAACTTAGACCACCATAATGATGATAAAACCTCCAAAGCATATCGGCCAACACCAAAGTATACATCTAATAACAACCTTTTCTCCACAATCCAAGACTGTTTAAGAACTTGTTTAAAAGAAAACATATCATTATCAAGCAGAGGAAACATAAGAATCGTATGCCAAAGTTCAAAATTATGGTCTCCACAAGCATTAAATTTGAGTCACACTGACTCTGCAAGTGTTTCTTCAACACTTCAGAACCCTTTGTTTGATGCTTCAAGTGCTGAAAAGATTCATGGAAGCAAAAAAAGTGTGGAGAGCCTCTTTGTTTCAAGTGTTGTTTTCTTGCTTCCATTGAAGTCCACACCCATTGTGGGGGACTCTTCTTCTATATTTATGTGCCCTTATCTGTGACTGTGCCCTTGCAAGCTAAGGCAGAGTCAGCTTTGGTTTCCCTTTCTGGGTATAGTGGAAGATTCTAGAAGGGTGTACACTGATGGTAATGTGGTATCTTAGGATTTGTCTTGCATGAAAAAAAAGAAAGTTGAATTGACCATTTCATCTGTTGCTCTAATATTTTTTGGAGTTCAGTTTCTGTCCTGTCTTCTTCCTTGTTTTTCCTTCTTGAGATCTACCGAAACCCAAGTAAACTCAACAGCAAGCTTGTATGGTCCGATGTGAGTTGGCAAACTCAAGATCTGGCAAATGCCATGGGCAAACAAAGACATCGAACCGTAATGTTGGCTTGTATCAACAGGTGATGCAAGGCAGTACCAGAAGGTCCATATATGTACGATGGGATTTGAGCTCCTGATCATACGCTAAGACTCGTAACAAAAAGTCGTTTCCAGAGACACAAATATAATATAGGAGTTCCGAGCATGGATGACCCACTGGATCATCACATAACAAACACTATCTTGCCTCAAACAAATATGGTGATAGGATTCAAACTCATAATCTCATCTCACAATTGGATTATTACTCAATCAACGGCAACTATTATTAAAATTATCATGATAGAGAAAGCAGATAGAAATGATGCAAGGATAGTATAGATGAGTAATGGCTAGTGCTAGTTCAGTGTTACCTTCTTATCCCATCTTATCGGAGTGTTTCCACTTTCCAGTCCATCACTACTAGTGTTGTTCGCGTTATGCTGCATCGCCGGCTGCCAATTGCATCATTCCTCCACCACGTCATCATCGGAACTCTGTTCTATGTGAGGGTGTTACCTGAAACTTCCTGTGGTCAACACCCTTGTGAATTTTGTACGAAAGAAAAAGATCAGAAATGACTAGATAAGAAGAATAGAACAGAAAATACAAGTTTTTCATTGTTTATGCTTGTGAGTTTGTCGATAAAAATTAGAGATGATTAGTGGAAAAACCAAAGAGGCAGCTGAAATGCCTAGCAAAATTAGTGGCAAAACCAAAGAGGGATCAGAAGCGACATGATCAAGTTACAAATTAGAAGTATGAATTATCATAAACGTGAGGATTGGGTGTCCATGACCCTTCAAAATCACACCTCTTCGCATGACATCTTCCTGCAAAAATTATCCAATAGCACATAAGTTCCAGAGCAGTACACAAGTGAATCAACATATTCGAGCATCAAAGATAATTTGACCAACAAAAGTGTGACCACCAGAGAGAGCTACGCCCGACCTGATCGAGAAACCCACGAGGCTGAACACAAGTGCCTGCAATAAAGGTATATCAGCAGTAATCCTCCAATTTTCTCCATAAACTAAACCAAGAAAACAAGATCCAATTAATTACGGAAGTGCAAAATCACACAGGAAATGTTCAAAGTACCTTTTGAGACATTGGCCATGTGACCATCTGGTACCGGTTCAGTCTCGTTGTATAATCACATCAAGGTAATACATAACTTCCACACAGTACTACTTATTATAGACATAAATCTTACAGTCTTTGAAGGACTTGTGCCTGATTCGCTCGAAATTAACATTATCCTTGACAATTCATAAAGAAAAAAACTCAAAAATTTGCACATGATGATCTATCACCAGCAGCTCAAGATTTAAGATATGTAATATGAATAAGTTGCAGAATTAGCACTGCCCTTCAGTCAGGAATTTTCAAGGTTGATGGAAAAAATGAAAACCTTTTCCGGATTGAAGGAATAATCGTTGGAACAGAAATCTCCTGAGGGAGGAGGGAGGAGGGAGTGGGGGATTAAACCTCTATTGTCAAGAAATTGATGAGTAAAACATCGTGTTTAGAAAAAAAGACGAGGTTACCAATTGCAATCATGATTTTGTTTTTCACTGACATTTCTACCGCAGGGGCTTTGACCTACAATCAGACAACAAAGACAACACCTAAAAGAAAAAGGAGGACCAATACCACAAAAACTCACTAATTTATGACAGGTTTTCGTATTCTCATGGCTATGACACATTATTGTACATCTGGCGATCACACGACAACACATACTATCATGCCCCAAAAAAAAAAAGGAAAAAAAGAGGAGACATTTTGGAGAGAATATTGTAATTTCAAGATTATTTTAATTTCAGCCTTTACAATCCAAGATTGATCTGAAAATTCATAGAGCAAACTAAAGCCATTGGCATAAACTAGTAACCTCACATTCCATTATTCCCGAAGGCATCAAAGAATATCTTGCATAAATACTGCAGCCTTGTCCAAGTGCATCCTGATTCATGCAAGAAAGATAAGCTATGTTAAATAGTACGGAAGACAAGCAGCCTCATATAAATTGTAGAGAAAAAAAACCAAGATCGCTCACCTACTTCAACACTATGGTATAATGGTTCTAAGAACAAGTTTATTTGGGGCTATGTTAGGAGAGGGTTGTTTTCGGACCCATGCATGTTCATCTGAATACATTTCCCAAGTGATATGTAAAAGGACCAGGCCTGATGTTTCAGGAAACATACTTCCTGGCATCGATTTCTAGATTCTTTTGCCTCTCCAAGTTAAACCAGATACGCACTCACTTTCAAAGATTGTACTCTTTCAGTAGTCCTGCACAACACTCCACCAACAACGAAAAATGCAAAAGTGACCTAACTTCGTTAGAAATTCTGTATCAAGTGCATGTTTCTCAAAATAAGTTATGGTACACCTATGTCGACAATGACAATAGAGCTAGAGAGAAATTTAGTTAGCTTTTTTCCTCGGCTAAGAAGAGACTCTCCCTTGATGTTTACAACTATTGTGGAACCAGAAGAACAATCAATGAAATGACATCTGCTTACTCCCAAATCACATAACTGCATGCCATGCACATCTGCTTCAACAAAGAGCATACGTTGTATTCCACAATGCCCACCAAGCCATCTAAGATGTTTCGCATAGTAACTATGAATAGATTCATTTGTTTGAATATAATCCTATCAATAGAAGAGGTATGATAATATGCGACCAAAAAACATGGAATTATGACTACCAATGATTTCTTTTCCCCTGTAGCGAAAGTTCTCATACTGGATTAAGTATCTGCAGAATCCAATCTCCATGATGGTGCTAGGGAATCACCCCTACTGATTTGCAAAAATAATGCATCTGCGATCTTCATTCCCCAAAACAGCACAAGGGAATCACCCCGTGGTTTGGAGACAAAGATAGTATTTGATTAGATCTTTGTTGCGATCTTCCATCCTCAAGGCGGCAGGTAGGGAATCAGCCCCGGTCCCAAGGAGAATGCAAAACCCAATTCGAAACAAATTATAGCTGCTACCTCAGGTCCCTTTTGTCTGCGGTAGGGTTTCACACTTTCACTTTCGCGCCGTTCGCTGGGAAACAAATAGATTCAGATTCCACTTACATTCCCTCTGAAATCTTCAACCGCTGCATAATTAGGGTATAACCCCGTTCTCAGGGGAAAGTAGAAGATCACATTCAAATTGAAACCAATAGTCTCCTCGATCTCAGACCTGCATTGTGACATAAAGGTTTCACCCCCACCAATTCTGTCCCTTGATCCCGTTAGCAGCATTGGGAATCACCCCCGGTTGGTCGCCGGAGAAGAAGATGATCAATGACTTCGACAGAATCCTGGATCTATGGATCTGCAATACGACACTGAGGGTTTCACCACTCAAATAATGACACCGAATAGTATCAGATTTCAATCCAATCTTCATCGATCCCCACAGCGGGGATGGGGAATCACCTTGGTCGCTATGAGAAAAAGATCGGATACGATGAACTCAATCATCGATGCAATCTTCGATCCCCTGACGATTCTAGGGTTCCACCCCTGTTCGCTGAATGAGAAACGAAGAAACTGGATCTGACTTCAATCCCTCGCTGCGATCGTCCCTTTCGCAGTGAGAAGTAGATGAAGATCGCAATCGAATCAAAATCGATCGGTTGCATCGATCGATCGATCTCATCAGCGACGTTAGGGTTTCGCCCATGCTGAATTGGTTCAGCTCGTGGCAACCTGAATTAGTCTTTCGGTCGAAGTTATTAAGTTAAGAAATTTTGGTGATTGTTCTACAACTCTCAAAGAGGATGGCGATTGAGAGAGAGAGAGAGGACAGAGGAGAGCTCCCGATTTGGGAAATTGGAAATGCCAATCCTAAAATCTTGCGCTGATCCAACCTCATCCTCACCCTCGTATGGTCTCCTCTTATTCATCCTCATCACTACTAATTGTCATTATTTTGTTCAGCTCCGCTGTAAAATGGCGCAATGCGCTCGTCTACTCTCTCCTTCTCCCTCTTTTCTTCTCTTCTTTTCTCTCCTTCCTGGTTGATCCCAAACCCTCCTTTTTCATCTTTCCACATCCCCCACCAAGAAAAAAAAAAGGAAAACAAGTTGATCAATTGGGAAGGAGAGAAGATAGGGAATGAACGCGACGGTGACGGCAAAGGGCGGCTTCAATGGTGCGGAATGCATAGGATTGGCACCATGGGTGGTGAAGCTATCCCAGTTTCCATTTGCCATGTTGCAACTACAGATGCTGGTCGTTTTCTGCGTCACACAAACCCTTCATCACCTCATCTTCAAACACCTCCATTTGCCTCCTCTCGCCTCCCAATTATACGTATGTTATCTTACTACCTGTCCCCACTCTTTTTCCTTTTTTTTCCATCCGTTCTTATTAGGGTTATAAATCAACCGAATCTGTTAGGGTTATACTTAATTTTAGGCTTAAGAAATTAAATGAGTTAATTTTTAGTCATCCATGACTCGGCTTGATAGGCTCACGAGCTGGTTCATTTATAAACTCATGAGCTGGTTTGATTAAAGGTTTGTTTACGGCTCGAGTTTATATATGTACATAATATTTAATTTTCTTAATTATATACACAATATAATTAATATATTTTGTAAAAAAAATTATTTTCCATAAAAGTTTTAGGTTGTGATTTTGCTAATAATTTTTTTTTTCTTAAATTTCAATGATTGTTATTTTCAAAAAAATAAAAAATTCAATAATATTGTAATTTGTTTATAAAAAGCTCATATCGGTTCGATTAAACTTGAGTGAATAAATGAGCCGATAAACTTGAATCGTTAAACTCGAATCAAGTTTGAATCGAAATTTGAACGTACTGTTTATCTAAAGGAACCAAGCCCGAGTCATGTCTGACTCGATTTTCGGCTCATTTGACGCCCTAGTTGCTTAATAATTTTATCCCCCATATTGCGTTGCATTGCATATGCCCACGATCAACGAGAACCATGATCCCCTCAATGAATTGGCTAGCATTGTCCACGGACGTGGGTACAGGAGAAAACTGCTGTTCCAATTAGCTTTATCTCTGATTTTGTAAACATTATTAATCTCTCCAATAGATGAGATTCATTTGCATAGGCTACCTAAGGTTATTTACAGAACAATAAGTTTATGTATTTCTGAAACAATTGCAAGAGGTCAATTGGAGGATATCTATTCTAGTCTTTATATATATGCATCAATCAAGTCCAAGTTTAAAGAGAACACACAAAAAGGCAGAGCTATTGTGTTGTGTGGCTAAGGATATATTGACCACCTGATGGACTACGTTGCCAAACTAAATACTGCTGTAATTTACACATCTCGGTTAAAAATCCTTGCTCTTATAGAAGGAAGGCAAAAGCACCATATTTTGTATTTAACGTATGCATCCATTTTCTTGTTACACATGCAGGCTGGTATTCTTCTTGGTCCTTCAGGCTTGGGGAGGAACCCAGTGTTTCACGAAATGATATTTCCTCACCTCATTACTAGTGTCTGGAAATGCATCACTATGCTATCATATACCTTCACCCTCTTCATGGTCTCCGTGAAGATGGACTTTGGCATCATTTTCAAGACTGGTAAAAAGGCTTATGCCATCGGCCTCTTGGCTCTTATTGGAACTTTGACCACAAGCTTCTTAACTCGTCTCTTGCTCGACAAGCACTCGGGCTCGAAACAATCAGAAAAGGATCTTTCCTTCAGCTCCACCGTGCTTTCTGTGACCTCCTTCCCTGTCATTGCATGCCTTGTTACCGAGTTGGGCCTTCTTAACTCTGAGCTCGGACGCTTGGCATTATCTTCAGCCCTTGCTGCAGAAATCATGAGCATTTCTGTCATGTCTTTTAATAACAACTTTCTGCCCGTGCTATTTAAGCAACGTACATTGCTGACAGCATGTCTCTATGTATCCGGTATCATTCTTATGGTCGTTGTCGTCATGGGCGGGATGAGACCGATGATGCGTTGGATGATCAGTGAGACGCCGCAAGGCAGGCCTGTCAGAAACACCTTCCTACTGATTTCGTTTCTTGTAATGTTGGTCGGCTGTCTATTCTCGGAACTGAGTGGACAGTTTGTTCTTTTAGGGGCGTTTATTGTTGGTGCTGGTGTACCGGATGGGCCACCACTTGGGTCGACGGTGGTAGAGAAATTTGACATCTTCATTACCGGAATACTTGAGCCTTTTTTCATCACGACTTGCGCCATGAGGACTAATGTGCTCTCTCTCCAGAAGGACCATGGCGAAGTACCAATTATCATCATGTGCGTCTTTGGGGTTGTTTTTGCCACAAAGATCACTATCTGCTTCTTTTGTGCTGTTTACAATAATATGTTGTTTACCGATGCTCTAGCGCTTGCTTTGATACTGTGCAATAAGGGCAGTATTGACATTGCATCTTACACTTGGTTTAGGGACATGCAGGTTAGTAGGCCTCCTTTGATTTCAAATCATATCTCATGTTGCTTCTATCGAGTCTTAACTTCTCAGTCGATCATTTTAATCGAATTTCATAGATCAAATAATTTGTGCCGGGTTACAACACTGACGTGTTGCGTAAGTGGTTTAAACTAGACCGGATACTGTCGTGTTTGTTTTATGTTGGTTATGTTGCTTGGATTGCCTACTTATAGCACGAGCAACTCAATGCAGACTCTAATAGTTGGGATCTGACTATGTTGATGATGACTTTCTTTTGTTGTTTCTTACTTGGCAGAATATATCAGAGGAATGCTTTACGGCGTTGACTCTTTGTGGTACATTTGCTGCTACTGTCGTCCCAGTGGTGGTGAAATTCCTCTACAATCCCATGAAGAAATATGCGGGCTATCAGACTAGAAACATCAGCCACTGCAGACCAGACGCTGATCTTAGAATACTAGCTTGCATCCTGAGACGGGACAATGTTGCTGCCGTTACCAATCTGCTCAATGTATCTAGCCCCACGACGGATAGCCCTATTGTAGCTTACATCCTCCACCTCATGAAACTAGTCGGTCGTTCGCATCCTGTCTTCATTTCCCATGATATGCAAAAGAAAAAGGCCTCATACCGTTCATACTCCGATGAACTTATCTGGGCTTTGGACCGTTTTGAGAACAACAACAAAGGAACTGTCTTCGTGCATGCCTATACAGCCCTCTCCCCACCTGAGGCAATGCATGACGATATATGCACGCTCGCTCTTGACAAACTAGTTTCTGTCATCATACTCCCTTTCCACCGGAAGTTTGGATTTGAGGCCTCGGTTGATTTTGAAGATCATGAACAGAGGGTCCTCAATACGAGCGTCCTGGCTAGGTCTCCTTGCTCAGTTGCAATCCTTGTGGACAGGGGGTACTATCAACGCTCTTTTTCAAGCCAGACGTTGATCTCAATCATGTCATCAGAAGCTCTTTTCTCCGTGGCAGTGATATTCATCGGGGGAAATGATGACAGGGAGGCATTGGCATATGCTAAACGTATGGTCCAAGGTAACAGGATCAGGCTGACCGTGATTCGTTTTGTTGCTCAGAACCATGACGATGAGTTGCATCCGCTCGATGCGATTGCATTATACGATGTAGAAAATTTGACAGCTGAGGATCAACGGGTTACGTATGTAGAGGAGACGACCAGAGATGGGGGAGAGACATCATCAAAGTTAAGATCAATGGCGGTCGATCATAACATGATGATAGTGGGAAGACGATTTGGATTGGATTGTCCTCAGACATCGGGTCTCTCAGAATGGACAGAGCTGCCAGAACTCGGAATCCTGGGAGACCTGCTCTCCTCACCCGATCTCCGGTGCAGGACTTCCATTTTAGTAGTGCAACAACAACAACAATGGATTCGCTAGTGCCCTTCGCCTGTGCTGAAAGCCTGGAACAATATATTCATGTTCATCTGACTTTTAAATTATTGAAACGGCTGCCATATATGTGTATGTAACAGAGAGCTCTGGTATACATGTAATCCCCGACTTTTCATTACTTATTTTTTCCTTCTTTTGGCAACGTCCTAACTGAGGTGTGAACTGGCCCAACTGTTAACCCAAAAACCTATTGTGGGTAAACCTACTCACACATATCCTCAACAATCTCCCCCTTATGTGTGAGTCCATCCACATCACCAACTCCCCCTTGTTGGGATTCGGGGGAGAGCCCAAGGGGGAAACCACGTCCTAACTGGACCTTAGTAGAATACACATATGAACTGGGCCCAACTGTTAATTAGCTTATGGGTTCCTCATATATATATTCTATTCTTTCTGTTTCTCTATGATGTGGGTAAACCTACTCACACATATCCTCAACAGCTGACTTGTCTATGTTTCGTATATAGATTCAGTTGAATCCTGTAATGGCTCTTTTTCACAAAAAGAGCCAATGGAGCGATCTCAAGCTCCAGAATAATGTCACTGTGGAAGCACGCTCTTGAGTCCAGTAAGAAGCGTGTGCTGTTAGTGAGTAGGCTTGACCCAGATCAGATGCCCTCTTAGCAAAGGTGGAGGAATTTCAGGTTTTGGTAGAGGCGTCACAGAACACCGACAACAGTTTGATCAAGTCAGGCGAGGATGATAACATAGATCATCCAGTGCATGCTGTTGATGGTGTTGGGAGCGGGTTACGTGGATTATTATTTGAAAGATTTTTATATTGTGGTTATGATTTGGTTAAATCTTTTTAACATCGGAAAATATTCTGTTAAAGGGGATGTGATCCAATAGTTTTTTGTGCCGAGGAATTAAGAGGAGATTGTTTAGAAAAACTTAGGCGATTTGAGATTAACGACTTTAATTTTTCATCTTTTATTTTCCTGGGGTAATCTCCTGGGGTTTATTTTTGTTGCTGTAGGGGTTGACGTTATGATATCTACTCCAATCAGGAAAATGGCCACTATGACGGGTTCCCAGACAATGATCTCTTGGACTCGACACACGAGTATCTTTCTCCTCCTCTAGGCTCATTACCCGTAGATGACCTCGCTAAGTGACTGGTCAAAAAATAAATACGATTATTTAACCTCTTTCGGGTAATTACATATTGAAAAGATGCCAGTTCGGCCCAAATCGTGGAAGCTCGTGGAGCATCATAAAATCATCGTTTCATTGGTCCGATCTGATTGTATATCGTTTAGCACCAGCCGAGCACCTGCTGCATCGGTCTTTTTTTAGGTATTGTAAGTACATAACAGCTCTTTGTAGTGATCTAACCGTACAAACTTGACAGTTAAACAATTTGCTGGGTCTCTTAGTTTCTTATTTTTCTGGACTTGTTAGTTTAGAGTTGTTTTTATGCTCTATTGTTTTCTGCAGTGGTAGATGTGGCAATGCATTGCTCTTCTTCGATTAAACCTTCCCTTGATATTCGATGATGGAAAGTATGATCACACTTGCGGTGTTGCTCGATTATTCGAGTGAACTTCTCGACATGTTATCACAGCATACAGTAATCTGAATGTGTCAACGCATGCATTTACCTCTAATTTCATGTTTAGTGTTGCATCTCACATTTATGAGTCGTTTAATACTCGCTCCGTCCCAATTTAATTACAACACATACGTATTTTATATTATTATATCGCATAAATACATGTCTTATTTTCATATCAAATCACATCTGATCGCCTCGCAATATATATTATGTAAAAATATGTAACTTATACAACAACAATTGATATTTTACGATAAATTTATAAAAACAATTATGTTTGATCGTCATTATATGCATGTCAAACTTTATTTACACATGTCGTTTCAAACGATTCCGCTTAAATTGGGATCGAAAAAGTATTTGTGACCACCCTAATTTAGTTTGTCACACCGCCTTTGTGTGGACAACTTGAAAGCGTTACTGTATAGACCGATTACCGCTAATTAATGCTATAAACAAAGGTCCTGATCATGTCCAAAAGCTAATTGGCATTATAGACGAGTTCGTTGCTTACCGTTATGGTTTAACAAACTATCACAACAAGCTCGGAAGATTTATGGTTACATCGGCCTCGTACGTCTATGAAGTTGTGTGCACGTTATACATGTTATACGTTTTAACAACGTTTTTTATTTTTTTATTTTTTTTAGTATTTGATGAGTCAGTCACTTCTCATATGAAAGCAATATTTTATGTGGGCAAGAATGGCCTACAGAATCATGAAAGAGCAAGATCGATGGATGCTTGTGTGAATATTCAACTCCCACGGAGGTGGGTGTTGTCACGTGACCATCATGCTTTTTTTTTTTTGTTTTCGTTTCCTTTGAAAACGTTGGTAGATTCAAACTCTGTTTTTTTAAAAATAAATATATTGGCAAAAATGTCCACCAACGAAGACATTTTCCATTTACAAGTACTAATATTTCAAGATGACTACCATTTAAAAAGTTTTGTGATCATATCTTTCATAGATTCACACGAAACAATAGTAATAAGCTAGTTGATGAAGAAAAATATAGGCAAGAAACAAACAAGGTAGCCGTCTACCAATTACCAGTTAGCATCAAAGCAAGGAGATGGACCGGTCACCAGTGTGTGTGGGTAGGTGTAGTGTAGCATTCCCATTCAATTTCTTTATACACACCAACCAACCACGAACCTATCACTGTTCTATCACATTCCCTGATTCCCATAAAACACCACAAAAAAAAAAAAACAGCAAAATGTTGACAAATAGACATTATCAAAGAAGTGGGAAATGTTATGTACTTATCTCTGAACAAGTTTGGCAGTATTGTGTCAGGAATTGATAATATCAAGACTCAAATATATAACTTCAAGATTTTGATTAAACTATTCTCCTTATAAAATATCTTGGATACATAAAATTGAGGATTATTATTAACAATTTTATGTCGTATCTTAGAATTATAAATTCATTAAAAAATAATAATTCATATTAATAATTTAATAGTAAAAAATTCATTATCATATTACGAAAATAACCTTGTTAACTTATACTCCTATATTTAACAAGTTTCTTTATTGTTTGAAACAAAAATAAGGAATATGATATTTGCATCAAGTGGTCAGATCTCTTCCCCTCTCTCGCATTTAACAGTTCATCTAAACTCCAATATTTTATTTTTTCTCCTCACCAATATAATTGGAATATTTTTCTCACCATTAAATAGTGCGACACGAATCGCGTTTCATCAAACGACATTCAATGAAGCACACCCGTTGTCGTCGCTGATTACTTCCATCATCATCATCAAGGTACGATTTCTCACATCTCTCCATCGATTCATCATCGTCATCATCAATGCAGATCGATTCACAGATCTATGAATTTGCCTGCTTCGATTCTCAAGTCAGTCGAGAATCGAATCATGATTATGAAAATTTTGATGTTTCAATTAATTTTTGTGATGCGAATTGTTGATCTTATCTGTGCTTGAATTGTTTCGATGTGTGTGTGTCTGTGTGTGTGAGGATTTGATTTGGTGAAATGATCGATGATATTGAATTGTGGTTGGTGGAGATTGTGTAGGTTAGGTGAAAGCGAGAATGGCGAGGAAGAAGATCAGAGAGTATGATTCGAAGAGGTTGTTGAAGGAGCATTTCAAGAGATTCTCCGGGACTGGATTGGCCCTTCGATCCGCTCAGGTAACTGCTCTGATCTTAGTCGTGCCACGTTTGATCCTTTGATTCTGCTGTTCTGGTTACAGTCTCTTGCTATTTTGAGTAATCGTGGAGAAATGGTAGATTGATAAGAGTTAGAGCGACGATGGAGCCGAAATTTTGGTACTCTGTGTTGGATGCAACTTGTTAGTGGAAAGTAGCCATGAGACGCGATTATCGTCAGCATAGGACTCAGTCGTACGTGGCTAGGAATATTTGGATTATGTAACGTTGACTTGATTTGATCATCGTACAAGGCCAATCATCTGATCATAAGATTGTGGTTTGCTTAGTTGGAGTGTAATTTCATTGAGCTTGCTTCTAGTGCTAAGAATAAAGTCGGAATGCACTGCTAGAAAGGCTGATTCAGAATCTGTGATTGGCCATGTATTGTATTTGGAAGCTGTGATCATAAGCACTAGAAAATACTAAGAAACTGGCTTTGTTGATGTCTCATAGATGAAAAGGTTCCTTTAAATGTGACTTCATTTTCTTTTAAATGGAGTGGGTGGGGAGAAGTGTTCCTGCTTTATGTAGATTCTCCCCGTATGGTAACGAGGGGTCGTTGTCGCGAAGTCGTTGGCTGATACTCTTACTTTCTCAACGGCTATACTTATTGATTCATTGAATCGAAAGCACTATCGAGTGCATTTAGACCTTTACTTTTTTGCATTGCATTCTGTGCATTGGTGACTTAAATTGTTTGAAAATTTTGGTACCTAATTGAGATGCATTCAGTGAATGCCGTGATGGCCTTGCTTCAAGTGATGTTCGTTTTTGGACCTTCTGTGGCTCACTTGCTCCTTTTGCTTGTTATCAGATTACAGAGACAACTGACCTGAATGAGCTACTTGCCACGGAGACGTGGCTTTCGTCTGAGAAGCTTGTGGTGAAACCTGATATGTTGTTTGGAAAGCGTGGAAAGAGTGGTTTAGTTGCCCTGAAGCTAGACTTTGCTCAAGTTGTTGCTTTTGTTAAAGAACGTCTTGGCAAGGAGGTGAATATTCCACTGTTTCTGTCATTATCAGTGTTCAATCGAGAACCGAGGATCATTTTCTTGTATGCTCTTCTTAGGATTTCTCTTAATATGTGAGTTTTGAGTGTTCTTTTGTGTACAGATTGAGATCAGTGGATGCAAAGGACCCATAACAACTTTCATCGTCGAGCCTTTTGTTCCTCACCATGAAGAGTTCTACTTAAATATTGTTTCAGAGAGGCTCGGATGCAGCATCAGCTTCTCTGAGTGTGGAGGAATCGAAATTGAAGAGAACTGGGATAAGGTGTGGCATCATCATCGGCTTCTTGACAAGATAATGTGTACTAGCACCAAGAAACGACTTGTGAAATTTTTTTCCTTCTTTATTCAGGTCAAGACTATATTTGTGCCCACTGGACAAGCATTTACATCAGAAGTTTGTGCTCCACTTGTCGCCACTTTACCTTTGGAGGTGATTCTCTTGCTCCCCAAATTTTTTGTAATATCACTGCATACAGCATTACTCGCTCAGTATCACACAGTTCATAGACAAGTTGGATCAATGGTGTGATTTACACCATTGGACCAATTACTTGTTCTTTTCCATTTATCACTGTCTGGTAGAGTTCCATCATATTTCTTTTAGCTTTATGAAAATTAAATTGCTGAATTTAACATCTGATTGCAGGTGAAAGGTGTCCTAGAGGAATTCATCAAATCAATATTCTCCTTCTTTACAGGTACTGTTAGTGTCTTATTTGAATCTATACTACTGTCCCAAAGGCCATATGATAGAAGAAGATAAAAAGTTCAGCAATAAGTAGTGCCTCTAGGAATTGGGAGCTCTGGTTGGGAAAAACAAAAGGTCTAGTTCATAGGTTTTACTCCAAAATGGAAATATAGTTGTTAGTATCCCCTCTCTTTTCTAGATATATCACTCATGACTCCGAGGAGCATCTAAGTGACAATGGAGCTAATTTTGCGGAATATCAAATATCAATAACACTTGAGTTTGTGATTGCCAGATCTGGACTTCACCTTCCTAGAGATGAACCCTTTCACATTGGTTGATGGAAAACCTTATCCTTTGGACATGAGGGGTGAACTCGATGACACGGCTGCCTTCAAGAACTTTAAGAAGTATGCTTCTTTTTTCATCATAACACCATCACTGAAGTTATTTCTGCTTGCATCATTCTATCGTAACATGATTTGTCATCCCATGCATATTATCTTGCAGATGGAGCAACATTGAATTTCCATTGCCTTTTGGACGAGTCATGAGTGCAACTGAGTTTTTCATTCATGGTCTAGATGAAAAGGTACGCAACAAAGCACTTTCAACCCCCAAAGAGCCGATTCTTCCTACTTCAAGATGTTTTGGAGGTTCTGATTATCAACTGCTAGTTCTTTTGCAGACAAGTGCATCCTTGAAATTCACAGTTCTGAACCCAAAGGGAAGGATCTGGACTATGGTAGCTGGAGGAGGAGCGAGCGTCATATATGCTGACACGGTTAACCTTCCTTTTTGGGATATCAGGTGCTCTTGATTCTTAAACATCCGTCATGCAGTCTGTTCTGATTCCAGTGTCAACCATCCAGGTCGGAGATCTTGGTTTCGCTGCAGAATTAGGGAATTATGCAGAATATAGTGGCGCACCTAATGAAGAGGAAGTGTTGCAATATGCTAGGGTCGTGATTGATGTAAGTGGTTTCCCTTCATTTCTTTACGGAGCAGTTTCAGGTGGTTTGGGTCAGTCTTATGTACTTGATACAAGAGCCCTAATGGTCCTGCATTTCGAATGTTCTTCAGTGTGCAACTGCGGAACCTGATGGCCGCCCAAGAGCCCTTGTAATTGGAGGCGGCATTGCCAATTTCACTGATGTTGCTGCCACATTCAATGGGATTATCCGAGCACTCAAGGAGAAGGTTAGTTGGTTGCTTTCTTTTGCTTACAATGGAGCTTTGTTCCTAGACTGTTCGAGGTTCAAATCTTGGTTGATGCTTTGTGTTTTGGTTTGAGATAAAAGACCTTTGTCATCGGTCGTGCGATATGCAAAGTACTATATGTACATGGGGATTCACCTAGCGTGCTTATGTAGAGTAGCAGTTGATAACTCCAATAGGGTTAGTATAAGGCAAACTTGTTGCAGAAAGTTGCTTTAATGTGGTTTTTGCTTTCTGGGAATAGGAATCCAAGCTTAAAGCTGCAAGGATGCATATATATGTGAGAAGAGGAGGTCCAAATTACCAGAGGGGTTTAGCCAAAATGCGTGCACTCGGAGAGGAGATCGGAATTCCCATCGAGGTATGTTTCCCTTCGACTGGAGCCTGTCATTGAATCCCTTGTATCAATAGGATGAACTGAAAAAATTGATATATGCAATCTTGCAGGTCTATGGCCCTGAGGCAACAATGACCGGCATTTGCAAACAAGCAATCGAGTGCGTCAGTGCTGCAGCTTGATCTCTCTACTGTCTGGCTGTCCTATTTCTGCAAGGTGCAAATTCTCGACAGCTCCTCTAAGTTCTACTTTGTGTACTCATTTTAATCCAAAATCGTGTCTGCCGAATTGTAGTACGCCATTGAATTCTGTTGAGTAATAGAAATCTTTGGAAAACAAGAATCTTAATACCAATGTTGTATTGATCCAATAAATCTTTCGATGCCATTGCACTCTTTTCTACCTTGTCTCTCTGCTGCGGTGAATTTATGAAAGTCTCCATGTTATTTACCTATAGGGGTGTGCATGGTACAGGATGGTCCAGTTCTTGATCGTTTTCCATCCCATAAACTTTTTCGGTTCCTAAAAAATTGTCTTATCCTGTTTTAATTTTTCGGTACTGGTTCCCTGGTCTCTCGATACGGGAAATTCGGTGCATGTATAGTTAGATGAAAGTAGCAGTGCATAAAATTTCAACAATGTTATATACAAGCAAGTATGCATCAACAATATAATCACAAAACCAACATCTGCAGCAGTTCATCTCCATACAAGCAATAACATCAGCGTTGAGCCATAAAATCCAGTTGTCTAATACCCAATCTCCTAACACCTTATCATATACCCATTTCAACAACAAAACCAGCTGCTGTAACAACTCAGCACCATAACCAGCAGTCGCAGCATTAACATCAACATTTCAAACAGTGTTGGTTCACTCAAATTATATACCAGACTTCTAACTTCTAATACCACTTTCTAATATCGGTCCGGTATGGGACACTTCTAATACCACTTTTCCAAATCCCATATCATACCGATTTTTGGGTACGACTTAATTACCATTCTCGCCCCCTACCGTTATTTCCCGGTACATGTCCGGTACAACTGGTATGGTCCGGTTCGGTCTTTTGGGACATTTCTGCACACCCCCGTTTACATATATATATATATATATATATGAAAAAACAGAATATAATGATATAAGTATGTGTTATCCAATACTATCTGTGTATTCATGTTCTACCTCTTGTATCCTGGATAAAATGAACTCTCAACCTTGAGTTGAAATTTGTAAGGGTCTAGCTAGGATGGGTAGAGACCTCCGAGGATGTCGCTTGGGCCGAAGGCCCACGACCAAGACAAGCCCAATATCTTGTTGGGCCTTTTGTTTCATAATTCTGAATCTATATGGCCCATCTCGTGAGTGACGTTACAGACACAACTTGGTCCACCGAAACAACCTGTATAGGGTCCAGTCACCCAGATGAGTCCAAAGACATGGCAATGAGTGGGTCCCTTCTGGATATGGTTAATGACTCGTTCCATGATAAGTGGATGATGCTGACTAGTTGAAATCCTTTATCTATACTATTTTGGAAGACAACGTATTTTGAAACTGTAAATGGCAGAGACATAAGTTCTCGTTCCTGATATTATCCATGAATGAATGATGTGTCCAAGATGTGACATTGAAATTTATGATATGCTAGCACATTGAAATTTATGATGTGTCCATGAATGAATGAGTATGATCATGTTGGATAGGTACATTATTGGATTAAGTACATTAATGTATATAGATCAAAGTTTTGTGCTCACAAGGATACATAGCCTCATGGTCCATGTTATAATGTGAACTCATCATTGTAAAGCGACGTGTTCATCGAGGGTGGAGTCTAAGTGTGATTGTAGGTTTCCCCAGTGATTCCTTCACTTGGCAGTTCGCATCCCACTCCCGTGACAGTTATCGGAGAGTGCAAGCAGGAAACCTCTTACTGATTTTGTGACCAAAATGCCCCAAAGCAATACAGAGACTTCCATCAATGATAAAATGACCTTGATATTCGTTACAAATTTAAGGATATAGAGACCTTCTTTAATGATAAAATGATCCTTGATATTCGTTATAAATTTTAAATATTAGCCAACGAACAGGTCTAAAACAATAGAGTTCTATTTTATTTATTTAAGTTTTGAGCATGATACTCGTTATATTATCTTGTTAATACTCGCTATTTAAGTTAAGTTCTCGTTCAAGTCAAATATCAACCAGGGGTAATTCTGTCTTGCATTTTCCAACATTCCCTCCTCTCACCCATGCAAACGGAACAAGAAATCCATCCCTATATTTTCCCAAAGAATCTCTACTCAAAACCCTTCAAAACACACTCAAGATTCTCCCTTTTCTCCCCCAAATTTTCCCATTTCAAACCCCAATGCATCTCATTGACAACAATCACAATACCCATTTCTCAATTCTCATAGATTCTTAACTTTTCATCGGTTTCTAGTTCTTGGGCCCTGTTTCTTGATCAAATGGGTTTGATCAAAGCATCATTGTTATTGAATCTTCCATTGAAGAGGAAGAGATTCTCCGGGGTTTTCGCTTTCCTCGTGTTTGTGGCTGTCTTCTTGTTCACTGATTCATCATCAAAGGGCTATTTCTTGAGGCCAGTGTTCGATGGGCCAAAGGGTTTTCAAAATGGTCACAGCTGCCAGTTTCCTCCATCGGCAAGTCCTGAAATTTCCCCTTTGATCGATGGGAATCGAACAGGGGATGCTTCTTTTGAAGTGGGAAATCAGGGGAGCATTGATGGTGTAACCCATGATTCTATTGCACCACAAAGCAATGAGGTTTTGAGAGATATCGGGTCCTCTAGAGCTCCGGCAAGTGCCTCATTGGAGAATTTTAGAGGGGTTGAAGGGCCAATGCATCAAAATGATGAAATTTTGAGTTCCAATGCTAATGGAACAGTTATGGGGAGAACCCAGTTGGGGAAATTGGGTCTGGACATAACAAATGTGAGCTTGACGACGAAACCTGATCGCTCGGTTAAGGACGAGGATCCTCGGCCTCATACAGTGAATGCAACTGAAGTGGGGAGGAGCATTAGGGAGAAGATGTTGGCGTCTGGCTATGGCACTGAATGTGGTTATTTTGATGGGAGATGGGTTAGAGATTATACAAAGCCATATTATCCTCCTGGTTCTTGCCCTTTCGTTGACAATAGCTTCAATTGTTACGCCAATGGGAGACCTGATAAAGGGTACTTGAAATGGAGCTGGCAGCCCCGTGGATGTGATCTTCCTAGGTGAGTTCATTTTTTCTCTTTGATTATATATGTGCTTCTAGTATGGTGCTATTCTATTGCTATGATTGCGCCTGGTTTCATTTGCTGAACTTTAGTTGTTCATTGTGAATTAAACGAGTGACTGGATGATGAAACCGACTGATGTAACGATGTTTTAGAACAATATCAACTTGAAGTCTCATTGTTTCCGGGCTCGAGATTTAGTCTCTGAACTTTGTGTAGGCAAGGTGTTGATTTCCAACTTGTGAATCATTAGCAGTTAATGTTTAAAGTATTCTTGACAAGTGATTGATTTGTTTATACAGTTTAGGCATAACAAGGTTCTTTTATTGGAGAAGGTAGATTTGGTATTATAGGAGATCAATAGGCCCTTGTTGAGCAAAGATTCTCAATGTACGCTAAGTAAGTGATCAAGGTGAAGTGAAATTGAGTGATGAATTGTTTTCATTTTCGTAACGAAGTTTCTATATTTCCAAGATTAACAGCTGCAGAGCCCCTAAAAAAGGGTCCTTTTTGAAATTTATTGCAGCAAATGGTTACTTATGGTTTAGTACACACTTGAGTTCTTGATGTGAAGGTAATGAGGCTTCCAATACTTCCTAGCTGCTAAGAATAGGCTGGACAATTGCTAGTTCGATGCCTCTTGAGGACGGAACTGTCGATTGGGTTCACCATTGCTACTTGTTTAACAAATGTTCCGCTCTTTGTGGAATCTCAAATCCGGACTTGTCAACAACAAAAGTTCAGTTAGTCCACTTGGTTACAGGCAATAAAGTGTGAGGATCTAATTATCCGTCGTGATGAATGCAGCTTCGATGCAAATGATTTTCTGGAAAGATTGAGAGGGAAGTCGCTGGCATTTGTGGGCGATTCTCTTAACAGGAACATGTGGGAATCGCTCGTGTGCATTCTTCGCCATAGCGTCAAGAATAAGTCCTCCGTCTATGAAATTTCAGGAAGGACCGACTTCAAAAAGCAGGGATTCTATTCTATCAGATTTGAGGCAAGTACTCAGATTGCTCGTTTCTTGAATGCTCCTTTTGGTAGCAGAGTGCATCATTGAGTGTTACTCCTAATGTGAACCAGTGATCCATGTGCAGGAGTATAACTGTTCCTTTGATTTCATGTTCTCGCCTTTCCTGGTTCGATTATCTATGTTTCGTGGAAGCAACAGGACAATGGAAACCTTGAGGTTGGATAAGATGGACCGAGCCAGGAACTATGCTCGTGCGGACATCATCATCTTCAACACCGGCCACTGGTGGACTCATGAAAAAACCTCCAAAGGGTCAGTAGCCAATTCTCACAGTTGGTTCCTGTGCAGTCTTTTAATTTAAGTTAGACATCTTGTTAAACAGGATACTTTCATAGAGTTATGTGATTACAAGTGACAGCTTGATAATTAGTAATGTCGCACAACTAGTTCAACGGCTCAATCATGTGATTTGTAGGGCGTAACATGGGATAAGATTATCCTCTTGATGACCTTACAAATGACATCAATGTTCTTATGGAAAGTTGTGCAGGGAAAACTATTATCAGGAAGGCGACCATGTATATCCCTGGCTCGAGGCTGCTGAAGCATACAGGAAAGCACTTACCACTTGGGCCAGGTGGATCGACAAGCACATAAACCCTGAGCGGGCACTCGTTTTCTTCAGAGGATATTCCGAGACCCATTTCAGGTATTAAAGCAAGTGACTTCAAAATCTTGACACAAGGCTTGATAAATTTTAAACATGAACAGTAGGTTAGATAAATCTTGTTGTATTTGTTAACAGAGGAGGGCAGTGGAATTCTGGAGGGCAATGCCACAGAGAAATCGAGCCAATCTTCAAGGAGAGTTACCTGAATGACTACCCGACGAAGATGAAGACACTAGAAGATGTGCTGAGACAGATGAAGACGCCAGTAATATTCCTGAATGTTACCAGGCTAACAGATTACAGGAAAGATGGGCATCCTTCTATTTACAGAACCAGACTAAAAACAGCTGAACCGAGAGAAGCTGCTGAACAACTTCAAGATTGCAGCCACTGGTGCCTGCCAGGCATCCCAGATGCTTGGAACGATTTGCTTTATGCTCATCTCTTGAAGCACCTGAAGTGAAGATGACGACATTCATTCTCCGGTTCTTGTACAGATCTCTCTGATCTACACACGGGTATCAGGCATATCAATAGGCGTCGATATGTTTGGTTCATACTAATCAGGTAACTATAGATCTTACAGAATTACGCTGTTTCATAGAAAGGGTTTAGAGAGGGAAATGTAGCCTTACATTAGATTACTCAAATGCTAACTCAACTCTTTGGAGGCAAACACTTCTCATTCGGCATCATATTTGTCCTGACCGACATCTTGTAGAAGAATGCCCAGAGTTGTGTACTAAATCATTTATACCTAACACTTCTAAACTTAAGCCAGATTGATCTACTAGTCCAATTTCTCGAACTATGACTTGAATGAGCGTCTTGATTGCAACTCAAATGACCGGGAGACACAGTTTTAGTCTTTTTGTAAGGACCCTTTTTATAAAGCTCAGAGCCTCAGATTGAAGATAAAGAAACTCCAATCAACTGGAACTGTCAACGGTTAAGAACAGAGGCCAAGTATCTCGCAGTACCGATAGTCCGATACATCTTGCTCATTGTAGGAGTTAGTAGATTTCATTATAATACAACTAGCATATCGCTGCTGCTGTTGTTGTTCAAAGGTATCCATCAACCGGCGTACATGAAACTACTGAAACTACATCCAATAGCGAAGCTAAAATTTAACTTAGAATACCACTACAGTAGCAGTTCAGTCAATTAGAGCGGTAAACGACTGTTTACTAAGATTGAAGCCATCGGTTCATACAACCAAGATCATTACATGCTACACACAAACGGATTCTATCCACCCAACCTGAGCAACATGTTGACTGTTCCTAAAGAGTTGGTTCACTTTCACATGCCATTGGCCGCAGTATCGTTCCCAACAGGTCCAAGGTAATCACCCTCCAAGCTGACCACAGCCTTGAACTCCCTTTCAGATTCGAACCACTTGGCTCCGATCACAAAGAACCGCACCGTGACGTCCTTCTCAATCTTTGACTGCTTCTCGCTTATGAACATCGGGTTTTCTCCAGGAACATAGATATAACCGGGCATCTTCTGAGCGAAGAGAAATATAGTCTCGATGGGACCACATGCAAGAAAACCCCGTGCTTCAGTATCTTGTGAACCACTCCCTCCAAAACCTCTCCAGTCATGATTTTGAAAGTCAGGCAGCAGAAGACTATAGGGAGCATGACATCACCAGATTGTTGTCTCACTTTGCCTTCGCCAATGTTCTCCAAGGTAGTCACGGCCAAGAAATAACCCAGATCTTTGGTCGCCTTCTTTGCTGCAAAATCCTCCATCAGACAAATCACAAGTGACTTCTGCAACATAAGCCCTTGTGCGTCCAGATTTTCGGCAGGTATGCTGACATTCCAGGTCAATCGGCCTTTCAGAAACATGGTTGATAAACTTCTGTGAAAAAAAAAAAAAAAAAACCACATAGGAGTTACACCATTCTTTTTTTGTTTTTTGTTTTTGGTCAAAGGAGTAACACCATTCTTCATCAAGAAGATGAATCGCCCTTCTATGAAAAATTTAGGAATTCAGAAATATAAAAGCTTCATAAGAGTTCAAGAAATGAAAAAAGTTGCATAAACATACCAAGAAAGAAAGGTTATTTCTCAAATAAACACTACTTTACTGGGAGGAATCAGGAAACTAGAACAAGAAACAAAGTTTTTCGACATCTGACCTCGTAGTATAACTTCTGTATGGAAGAGACTAGTTGCAGCTATTTTACAAGGAAAGCAGTATGTAGAAACTGCATTTAGACAAGAGCACCAACAACTAGCTCTTACAAGGGTGTTAATAGGCATCTCTAAGGCGCTCACAAGTATAAATACTTTCGACGCATGATTCAGACCTAAATGCCAAAAGAATCAGGTTAAAAAAAAAAAAACAGCGGAGATTTTGGATAAATGACCGACTTGAAGTACTGCATTTTCACTCTTTATCTTCTCACTAAACTTTGCTCAGACTATGATCCCAAGTTTAATCCTTTAAACATTCCTGTTTTGGATTTCTAGGTTTTACTATATTTTTCATTGTAGGTCATTCTACAAACTCCCTACAGACAGTAAAACAAATTTTCTTGCTTTTCTCCAGACATAAGCGAAAAAATAAACGGCTTCTTGGGTAATATCACTGATGCTTACAAGGGATCAGTCATCACTTAAACCAAAAGCATTTCATAAACACAGTTCGAAAGCAACATTAAAGTGTGAGGTAGCACTCCTGCAGGCCGAGTACCTTCTATCTTCGATAACCATACATCGAAACCCTTCAAGTAATACACACACTGACATCCAAACAAACATGACCATAAGCACCTTTCAATATTCTAGCGAGCAATATTCCAATGATTTTAGAAAGTCTCCACTTTTCCGAAGGCCGAAAAACTTCCAATCAACTATCTCAACAGCCTTCTAAACTCTTACCTCAAAAGATCGGGACACTCAGAAAACCCGAGCCAGCTAAGAATTACATCTAATGGTAACAAAATCAACATTCCACTCACCAAGGAAAATGGTACCTTCAATCAATCTTCATAGTACCACCTTATAAGGACCAGCAAAAACTACCCATCACCAGAATCCACCAAACAATCACATTTAGAGCTCACAGAATCATACATTTGGGTAAAAAAAAAGAACCCTGAAATCCAGAACAGAAGGGACACACAGATCCTCATGCACAAATAGCCCCGCATTGTGCTTCAACTAGTTCCACATAAGTTCAATCCCAATGAAAAAAAAAAAAAAAAAAACTTATGATAAATCAAATTATCCTATCGAATTAAATTATTATAATTTAAATAAAATAATGATAATAATAATGATGATCATGATACCGTATACATCACACGCAGCTGCCAGTTGATGGCAAAACCGATATTTTGTACCGTTCAAATACATGCCACGACCCCGCACGGCCCATCGTTAAACCTGGAAGATATTCACGGGTCCCACCCGCCACACCGCCCTTTTCTTTCATCCACGTTATTTGGCACCATGCTTTGCTTCAATCCCCATCCCATGCCATTTACCACGTGACAACCCGTAATTTCTCGAAACCCGGTCACTAGTGTCCGTCCACGTGTCCTCTAAATCCCGGATAATCCTCGTTTAATCACCACAACAAATTCCACAATCCATCATCACTCGTCTCTTCTTTCTTCTCATCTCTCACTGTTCCTTTTTGCCTTTTTCCCCTTTTTCCTTTTTTCTTTTTTTGGAATTCCTTTCTTGGTTGTATCCTTCACCGCGTTTCCTCACACACACTCAAAGACTTTCGCTTTTTTTTTTAATTTATAATTCACCTGTTCCGATTCCGATCATCTCATTTCATCTCCGCCATTGATTGATCGCTCGTTTCTTCTTTCTTCTCATCTCTCACTTTTCCTTTTTTCCTTTTTCCCTTTTTTCGAATTCCTTTCTTGGTTGTATCCTTCACCGCGTTTCCTCACACACACTCAAAGAATTTCGCTTTTTTTTTTTTTTAATTTATAATTCACCTGTTCCGATTCCGATCATCTCATTTCATCTCCGCCATTGATTGATCGCTGCATCGAGATTTGTGAAATTTGAGTGATGAGCAATTCGATCGGACACACGGCGAGTATACTGCACGCTAAGACCTTCATTTCGCTGACGAGTTCGATCGGCGGCGGCGGAGGTGCGCCGATCGGTGCGTTTCGAGTCGGACCGGTGGCGTTGGCCGCGGGGAAGAGGAATGCGAGATTGCGTTGGGGAGTTAACGGAAAGAGGTTGGTGAATTGGAGGAGGAGCGTGTCATTTCCGATGGCGACTCGTCGGGATTGTCTCGTGGCTCGTGCTGTTCTGACCACCGATTATGCCTCCGAGGTATGGAAAATGAATTTATGGGGTTGGTGAATATGTGGCATGTACGCACAACGTATAGATTTTAAGTTGCATTCAAGCTTAAAAAATTATCAACTTAATCTAACTTTGTGTGTGTGGGGCATAGTGAAGCATCCGTTTTTCATTTTATTTGGATAATCATGTCATGTTTGTAATTGATTTAGTATAGTTATATGAAATTTAAAAGAAAGAGAAGTATTTTTGTATGAGCTTTTTGGGTAGGTATGAACCACACCTAGTTTATGATTTTGCTGTTGTGCTTTTGGATTGATTGGATCAGAAAGCTGTTGGCGGGTGTCTGTCTAAGGAGATTAGAGAACTGTTACGTGGCGATGCATTTGGAAATGATGCTCTGATGCTTCTCTAGTGGGCATGTTTAACGTGCCATCGTTGGATCTAGACAAGTTGCGATCGATGCACTAGCATCATTTAAGAGACAGTGTTTATCATTTCTGTTTAATGAGTTTGAGAGGGAAACTTCGTACTCATCTTCAGGCGAGAATGCTTAGGCTAGAATCTAGATGATTGGGTGAACCTCGTTTCATTATAGATTGGGGTATGGGTTGTTCCTTGATCGATTCATGGAAGCGGCATGAACTGATGTGTGATTACTAGCAGTTTGATATTCTGAAGTTATTTCCACAATGATTGAATCCAATTCATTGAAATTTTAATGGACGTGAGATGAAATATCTTTGGTATGGATGTGGAATCATTACTTACCATTTCTTACTCGTACTAGCATTAGTGCGTAGTTTTCATGTAATGAAGCATTTTCATACGTGTTTCATCTGTACTATGTCATTGGTTATTGCAGCATGAAAGAAGATTCAACCTCGATGGAGACATTGACCTTCAGGTACCCTTTGCTTGGAAGTTGGTCCTTGTCTATAAATTCTTGTTCAGATCCTTTTCATTTACCTTGTGAAATTATCAAAAGTACAATAATGTTTTTTTTCCCCCCATTTTGATTGACTTGAGCTGAAATTGTTGAACCCGTTGTATAATTCAATAGGTTGATGTTACGCCTCCCTTACAAGGACATGCATGTAAAATAGAATTTCGGGTGTCAACTAGCAATGACAATCTGGTGCTACATTGGGGTGCAATTCGAGACCAAAACGAGTAACTTCGTCTGCTGCCTAATGAGTAATGATCAATTTTGTCGTTCCCTTTTGTCTAAAAAAGTTGGATTAACCTGTTAATCATTTCTCCAGGGGATGGACGCTTCCTGCACATAGGCCTGAAGGAACCAGAGTTTACAAGAATAGAGCTCTTAGAACATCATTTCAAAAAGTAAGCTGGGATCACTTTCATTATTAGTCACTGCTGCTAAATTGCCAAAACTTAATTGCGGCTGCCTTAAGCTTGGCTCATCTTTCTTCTGTTTGCAGTCTGCTGTTGATTCTTCTCTGAAGTTAGAGGTCAATGATCCTTCAATACAAGCAATCGAGTTCCTTATACTTGATGAAGGCCAGAACAAATGGTATGCGGAAAGACATCTAAATCCTTCTTTTTATGTGCCTTCATTGTTTGCCTGCTCATAACCACGACTCTCGTATCACTTATTCAAGGTTTAAGAATAATGGGGGGAACTTTCATGTAAAGTTGCCTCAGAAAGCAGAATCCATATCCATTCAAGATGTATCAATCCCTGAAGAGCTTGTACAGATCCAAGCATTTCTACGGTGGGAAAGAAAGGGCAAGCAGAACTATACCCCTGAGCAAGAAAAAGTAGGTGACTTCAATGACTTGCTTCTTCTGTCGAGACAATTGTGACCAGTATTTTCTTGTAGAAGTCTTGTTAATTGAGTACGCTGTATGAATATTCTTAGTGGAGAGTCTGTGAGCTGGAGTGATTATTCTGAAAAATGCTTGTGAACGAGTGCCTAAATATGTGAGTATTAACATGTAACTTTTCAGAAGTACATGATTGTTTTGGAAGAGAGCAGATTAGATTCCTAGAAAATAGAAAGAACACCTTATGTGGTACTGAATAAGTCCCTTCGATGAAATAGAAGGGAACCATATGAAATTCCATTGCGATGGATCGACCAAAGGAATTCTGCAAGGTATCTTAGTGGGTGCTGCTCATGATCTACTATAGTTTTCCTTTTATATTCGTTTCGTTTCGTTCTTTTCTTTCTTTCTTTTCCCTTGTGTTTGTTTTCTTTGATGCTTAATGCTTTTGTCTTGGAAAGGAAGCCAAGTTCCACAATTGGCTTCCCAAATTGTGGATACGAAGAATGTCTATAGTGCAGTAATACTGGTGTTCCAATACTAGTGAAGAATGCTTTTTAAGTTTAATGCTCTGGTTTTCAATATTTTACGTATACATAGGCGGAATATGAAGCAGCTCGAGCTGAGCTTCTGGAAGATGTAGCCAAGGGTATATCGGTTGAAGAAATTCGAAGGAGGCTTACAAAAGGAAATGATCAGGGCAAAGCCAAAGAGAAACCACAATCTCTTTCTGGGAGTAGGATACCTGATGAACTGGTACAAATTCAAGCTTACATAAGGTGGGAGAAAGCTGGGAAACCCAGTTACTCTCCAGATAAACAACTTGTAAGCTTCTCATCTCTGATTGAAATAGGAACTGAACCTGTGAACCCAACAACGTTTCCGTTGTTTACTTTAACTTAACCCCATTTCTAGTGCAGAGGGAATTTGAAGAAGCGAGAAAGGAGTTGCAGGTAGAACTGGATAAAGGTTCTTCATTGGATGAGATACGTCAGAAGATTATCAAAGGCGACATACAGACGAAAGTTTCAAAGCAACTGGAAAAGAAAAGTTATTTCACGCCAGAAAGGATTCAGCGCAAGAAGAGAGATGTCATGGAGATGCTTAATAAATATGTTCCTGAACTCGTAGAGGAAAGAACTTTTGTGAAACAAAAAGTTTTTACAGCGGTTGAGCTTTTTGCTGATGCAACAGAGCGGGATGCTGGGCCTAAACTGTTTAAGAAAATATATAACCTTGGTGATAAGCAACTTCTGGTTAGTTTACAATAGTCTATGGCATATGTTCCAATTCTCGTTCAAACTGTTATTTCGGAGTTATGTGATCTTGTAGAATTTGGTTGTCTGTGTATAAGGTTCGTGCCACCAAGCCTGGGAAGATAAAGGTGCTACTGGTAACTGATCTCAAGGAGCCTGTTGCTCTTCATTGGGGTTTATCTAAAAACAACGGGGAGTGGTTGGTAAGAGACAGCTCCTTTGGATTGTATCCCTACATTTTTTCCGGGGGGGGGG